>KZ302033.1:10628-93602 GCA_002554575.1 Amanita thiersii Skay4041 | reverse complement strand
CAACAGGATAAACAAAGGTAAACAAAGGGACGTCGAAACATCGAAAATAGGGGTAGGAGGTGCTTAGGGGTTGAACCTTGATGTTACGCCCTCCAGCCTTCAGCGCTCAAGGTTCAACCCCTAAGCGCTCTCAACCCCTATTTTCGACATTTCGACGTCCTTTTGTTTATCCTTGTTTATCTCTTTGCGAATACTCATCCTTACTGACTCAATGGACAGTGTTTCACCTGTAGTCAACATCGCTGACTATTGCTTCGGGCTACTCTGGTCCCCAGCATCCTTATTCATCGCCTCGCCGAGCTACTTACTCATCTCGTTACCAGTAGTAGCTATCTTTACCTTCTAACCTGTTTCACCACTTTATTTTAGTTCGCCTTAGCTACCATTTAGTGTATATAAACTGTAGCTACTTGCCTAGGATTCCCTAGGCTTTCAATACAAGTATCATCTCTACTCTCACCTCGTTCTCACTGTCTGAGCAACTACCTAGAGCATTACTCTACCTGGTGATCAGACATATCTATATCTTATCTAAGCGGTGGTCACCTCGCCATTGCCGCTCTTCTTGAGAGCCCTATACTTGGTCTTCGGCTTACTGCCTGAGCACTGAGATAGACGTCCCTTACACTTGAGCGCTGAAGGTTTGGAGGGCGTAACACAAGTCAGTCCTCTTTTATACTGTACAAGAGTATGCGCACGGACCAATATCCTACACGTGCTTCCACCTGGGATAGCTGTGCATTACTGTGCATGATATCACTGTGGTATTCATAGAATATCTGCAGTCTATCTCCAGGGAGTCCATGGATGATGGACAGCACTTGGCTAGCTATAATTAGAATGAACTATTAATAACTATCTATGGTCCGATACTTTAGCGCCTTAAGGGCGGCTATTCTAACAATTTACCTAAGATAATATCAATCTGAGATGAAGTTAGAATTGTACGTAAGAGAAGTATTAATATACTCACATCTCAGTGATAACGGAAACACTGAGGTGTGAGTGGGGAATTTTCGTGTAGATAAAGTTAGGTACAAAATAAGAACAAACACAGACTTAGCCGTGTGCGAGCTCGTACTCCAACAGCAGTCTGATCACGAACGGTGCACTCTGATCACGAATGGTGCACTCATAGTGCATTTCGCATTCACGAATCTGTGCACTTACAATGCACGAAGTATTCACTGTTTGTCATGCATGAAGTCATGACAAATTTCACGTGCATTCGGTGTTCACGGAGGGTGCACGTTCTGCACTCGTTGATCACGATGGTTCACGACGTTCATGTTCAGTTCACAATGATCCTTCTCAATTCACGAACGTTCACAGTGTTCACGATATTTTTGTCCACCGTGGACAGTCATAATTATGACTGTACGAAGGCACTAGTATGACCTTAGTATGACCCTTGGATCACACCACAGCCAATGATCGTAATAGTACATTTACCGTCAGCTGACTGCACGTTGACTAATGTATAACCAACTATGAGGTCAAGACATTGTAAATAAACCTGTCAATAGTCAAATTTGACTATAAGCTGATAGAAACATGACTTTTCCTGACTTTTCATTTTTACTGAGCGTGACCCCTCACATTCAAGGTTGACAGACGCGAGAGCGATGCGACCTCAGTACAATTGTACTTCTTGCTGTTCGTAATCCCTCACATTCAAAATTGACAGACTGCTCGGCTGCGGTGATTTTCGGTGGCAGAGCAAGCCCGAGCAATCTCGCTCCAAGTTCCACAAGAATAGATTCTATGTTCACATACAATCATTGGACAGTTTGGTCTTCAGGCGAACACAGTGGCTGTCACAGTCTGTCTGAGGAACGAGCAATTATGCCCCAAGCAGAGTATATAAGGAGCCTCCAATCAATGCTGGACACCAGTCAATCGACTGCCTTTCAACTCAGAAAACTCTCAACCTTCAATCAAATTCATATTATCAGGCAAGTCATCATTCCTTTCTGATTAACCATAGCATTACTGATATACAATACAAGACCGTCATGGCCAAGTTATCCCAACCCAAAGTCAAGAACACTGGGACCAAGACCATTGTTCTCAGGTACGGGTCCAATAACAGGATCACTCTTGAGAGCGGAAAAGACAGTAGCTTGACTACTACGGGTGAATACGCTGTCATTTTACAAGAAAACGAAAAAATTCAAATCGGGACCATTACTTATGGAGGGGAGAACGATTTGGCGATCAAATCGGGTACCTATTCGTCGGATGCGACGTTTGAGGTTACGGCTCCGACAAGTGCTTGAATGAGATCCTGAGGGGAGTACAAGGAAGGGGGGTTCTAGTATTGTTGATGGAAATAGCATGTAGTAGGAATGAGCTCGAATGTATGGAATGCTTGTGGTGATTGTTGAACATCACGATTGATGAGACTATGATTTAAGAATCGCAGCTTCAATCAGTAAAAAAAGTGAGGAATAGATTACAAGTACACTCCAGTTCACCGAATTCTAAAATGTAGAAGAAAAATCCCTAAATGCCTCCTGCTTCATGATGCCCTCAATCGTCAGCTCCGACAACTCTGGTTCAGGTATCTGACTTCTAAACCTTCTGATCGCTTCCAACCGCATCTGCCAATTCGTCTTGACCTCTGCCCTCGTCGTATCCCTATTGGTCTGAGAAAATATTGCCGCAAACCAATCAGAGAGTAAGCTCATCTGCCGCACCAGCAGTGGCAGGTTCTGTGCAGAGATGAGCTTGAAGTTTCCAATGGGTGCAAATTCCGTCATCCCAGGCGCTCGTTGCACCGTCACCTTGAAATACTCGTTCTCGTGGGCATTATTTGAGTACGCAGCAATAGCGCCGAGCGAGTGGGGTTCTATTACGATATTGACAAACTGGAACTGGGTGCTGAGGGTGTCGAACCGGTACGGGAATCCAGAGTCGTTCCATACAATCCGGACATAATCATTCCCAATATGGCGCTTCTTATTGTTCGACTGAGGATCATACGGCGATGTCGGCATCATCGTTGCGGTGTGGTACAGAATCTGACCAATGTCATCCCACCACGCATAAGCATACTCACCATCCTCATCGGGATCCAAACCTCCTGCATAGACGTCCAGCTGACCACGAAGGTTAATCAATCTTCCTAAACCCTCAAGGAACCTCGTATATGCTGGAGATCCATGGGTGTTCCGGAGAATTTCCACTTCTTTCGTCTGACCAGGCGCCACATACATGATGCCCACCTTATGCGTATCAATTACTGGGATATGATCAATAGTATTGAAGAACTTGGGCAAGGTTGAAGGATCGGCAAGTAGTCGCACAGACGGAGGACTGAGAAAATCTGGGTAAGGTGACAGCTGAAGAGCGAAGTACGATGGATCAACGACAAC
Source organism: Amanita thiersii Skay4041 (assembly GCA_002554575.1). NCBI lineage: Eukaryota > Fungi > Basidiomycota > Agaricomycetes > Agaricales > Amanitaceae > Amanita > Amanita thiersii. Next base: position 90,225 of record KZ302033.1, on the reverse strand, counting down.
TTCTTTTCGCCTCTGAGAAGGTGCAGTTCCCTTCCAGACATACCCAGTGACGGGATTGGGCCGCGGTAACTTTTTTGTCTGATCGTCTCGTTGCATATCGAATATCTCTTTCAACTGTTCTGCCTGTTCGCATCCCAACAACTTGTCAGTCCAGTGACGACAACGAAAGGAAAATAAAACCTGACCTGGGCCTCCTCAGTTGCTTCTAACGGCTCCTCATAATCATCTGGGCCAGCCTTCAACACCTGTGGTGGGTCCCTCTCCATCAAAAGTGCAGCAGGCACTGACGCCAGATCCAGATCTGCCTCTCCAGGTCCAACCAATGGTGCATTCTCCACCCTGCATAAGAACTTGGTAAACCCAGATGGACGCCGTGACAACACCTCAATCCACCCTAACCGCGCCAACGCCCTAATTGTCACCACGGCATTTCCAACCACCCAGGTCTTCTCTTTCACCACCAACTCGGAGGGGTGCTCCTGCGTAGGGTTCATTACAATATCAGCCAGTAGCGAATTGGCAGGTCGTGGGTCCGCAGTCGCGTACGCATACCTGGCCAACCAATCAAAACACACTTCCGTCGGTCCATCCACTGTCTCATTCCCCTCGTTCGCTAACAGCAGCTGCCGCGTAATGTACCGTATATGCTTCGGCCTATCCGGCAGCCTCACTGCCAAAAACCAAACATAAATCACGTAATATGACAGCACCCTCACATGTTGCGACAAGGCCCAAGATATTGTCGGGGACATATTGTGTTGGCTATAGTGCTGTAAATACTGCAGGGCAACCCCAATCACCATCTTGTAATCTCCTTCAGTGAAATTTGCATAGAGGGGGGGCAGACTCGCAATGATGCCGATGTACCCGAGAATATGTACTGCCATATCGGGGTTGGTCATGATCTGTGACAGATTCTCTAGTATGCGCGGCAAAAACTTGGTTGTCGATTGCTGCAGTTCAAATGCCGCCATTGAAAGCGCATGCAAGCAGCACTTGATCGTCCACGGCTGCTCGTTCAACCCTCCATGGAAAACTTCCACCAGCTTATGCCTCTGCTGCATATCAAAACACCGCCAATAGCTGATCAACACGGACAGTGTATGGTATGCCAAACCTTGTGCATCCCTCGGTCGCGCAGATCCAGCACCCAGTGCCTTGCTCCAAACACCAGCGCATACCACGTTCAACAACCGAGACGTCATTGCACGCGACTTGGGTCCACAAAACATATGCTTATTCGCCAGCTGCAACGGCAGATGACACAAGACATACGACAGTATCTCCCACTCCTTTTCCTTCTCAATAATCCCAACCACCGCCTCAAGATAGCGGGATACAGGAAGCAGCAAGCGCGAACGCCTCTGATTATCCGGGTCAGGGTCATACGTCGTCAGTGCCTCACTCGGTGAGTCGGGCTCTATCACCACAAACGGCAACGTCTCAGGGAAATACCACAAAGGGTCCCTCTTCGTCACTTGTTGCTGGGACATCGGCGCTGCTGTCGTTGGTGCCAACCCAGTAGCAAGGTACCGAGTGGAAGGCACCCTTGACCTGCTCCTGCTCCCCGCAGACCGCTGAACTGGACCAAGACCACCACCTTTCCCTCGCGACCCCTGTCTCCCATGCCGTTCATGCTGCTTCTCGTGCTGTTGCCTTTCTTGAGACGCCCTGGCCCTTGTCTCTTTCGCCTCTCTTGCTTCCCTTGTCTCTCTGGCCTTCTCGCCACCCGAGCTCTCCTCTCTCCTTAATCCAGCACCATTCCCACCCGCCGCACCAGCTCCAATCCTCCCAATCAATCCGGCCAACATCTCCACACACCCATCCGCATCGTACCCACCCTGCACGAAATAAACCCGGTGATCTCTATCCGCTCTGAGCTGCATCAGAAACATCAACGCAGCAACTCTCGCTTCGACTATTTTGGCTGCTGCTGGTGCTGTTCCTTTCTTTTTGCCCTCCTCATCTTCTCCGCCCGACGTTGACACAGACACTACGTCAAGAAGCTCCTCGAACACTCTCACAATAAGACGTATCGCAAAATCCTCGAGCACGAATGGTGTAAACGCCAGCTGGCTAAAGACATACACTAGTGCGGAGACACACGAGACAGCACGAGTGGTGTAGACGGCATTGGGCGGACCGGTCAACGATGAGAATGAGTACTCGCCGCTTGGACTGGCCTCAGTAAGATCCACTGGAGTCGGGGACGTATAAAGCGGCGTGTTGGACAAGTCCTCTTCCTGACCTATTGCGGTTCTTGTTAAACGTGTCCCTACCAATGAACAAATATTACTCACCGGAAGTATCTCCGCTAAGGCTACCACCACCACCACCACCAGCAGCGCTCACGTTCGCACTAGCACTGGCGCTTCCACCACCGCCACTAGTCAGACTGCTCAACAACGAAATCAACCCACCACCACCCCCTTCCTTTTCCTTGTCTTTCTCTCGCTCTTTCTCTTTGTCCTTCCCACCTCCAGGTGCTGTAACACCAAGTGCGGCAGCGACACTGGCAACACTTACACCCGAAGTACTCACATACTCACTTTGCATCCTCGACAGAATAGGCGACACGGGGTTCGTTGCGTACCCGCCCATACCCATCCCAAGTCCATATCCATACCCATGCCCGGACCCAGATCCGCTTCCCGCGCCGGAACCATACAGGCTATACGACCGGTGATAACCACCAAAGCCAGGCGATTGAGGTAGCTGTGGCTGAGATACCGAATACGACGATTGGGGTACGGAGGCAGAATGATATGGTGATAATGTTGAGCCGCCACCACTTCCTGCAGTGGTATATACCGCCGCCGCGGGCACAAACGAGAGCCCGCCGTCCTTGGCTACACCCGCCACAATCTCCAAATACCCATCCACTTCCCTTCCCCCGAACCCTTCTACAGTCCGAAGCACAATTTCGTCACCCAATATCCTCCACACGACGTCCCACTCGTCTGGGATGGGCATCAACGGATTTCCGGCTACGACTACCCCTGATCCTCCCGCACCACCCGTGGAAGAAAGCGCACTCAATGACGTACTATCCACCCCCACCCTCACAATTTTCCTTGCCAACCTCAACACTAGCTCTGCCAACCTCCGCCTATACCCACCCATATCCCTCACGCTCTCATAAACCGTCTCCAACGCGTTCATCACCGTCTCTCGTGTCTTTTTCCGCCTTCCAACTCCAGAACCACCTCCGAGCCCTAACAATCCTCCTCCGGTCGCCTCTAGCTGTTCCTCGAGCCCGCGTGTCTGCCCTTGAGACTCACTGAGAGAAATGCCAAACACAGCAGCCCAATTCGCCAACCAGTCCAAACTCGTCGGACTCAACTCATGCAACGCCATCATGGTGCTTGGGAGCTCAGCCGCATCCTCATCCGTCAAGTGCTCACCCACCCTGATTAAAATCACTGCCAACAGCGGCTTGAGCGGCGTTTTAGCATGGGAACGGGAAAGGAGAGAGGTGAGTGTGCGAAGGAGAGGTTTGGAGTCTGGAGAGTTGGGAAGGTGGGAAGAGCTCGGGTGGAGAGTGGACGAGTCAAGGACGCTGGGTAAGGGTGGTAAAGGTGGTGGCGGGGTCAGAGTTGAACGGTGTAACGAGGGAGAAGTCATGCTGCTGCTACTGGAAGGGACGATGGTGGTGCTCGCAGTTGGACCTAGTGGAGGGGGCACACCAGGGGTCGAGGCATTGCTTGGTTGACTTGGTGTTGAACTAGCCGCAGTAGTAGATGCGCTTGAACTAGAAGGTGTCGGTATGACCGCACCCTCTTTGAGCTTGAGAATGAGCATGGATCCATCCGGATTCCTATTAACCAATAAAGATGAGGTAGTGTCTTTATTGGAGATGCAGTAGAAACCCTACCGTAGCCCTTTTATCCACCCGACCAACTCCCACAGTATTTCACCAATCACAACACTCTCCTCTTCATCCACTTGAGTCGTCATCACACTTCCTTCCCCACCACCAGTTACTCCATACCCAGGATAATACCCAGCGTCATCATTCCTAGCATCCACCTCTTGCAACATATCCCTCACCATCCCTGCGACCTCTTCTAGGACCCTTTCCTTTGCCTCTGACAACTTTTTCTCTACCTCCACGGATCCAGGCGGTAAAGTTGAGATGGGCAGTGATGGGGGCCGCCAACTAACCCACCCACGCACAGTATCTCGAACCAGCCTGCCCATCCTAGAATCCCACTCTGCTGCACCAGCACCAGAAACACTGGTTCCCCCTCCTCTCATCCCACCCATCAGCCCCTCTTCTCTCCCCAACCCTCCAATGGGCCAGGCACGAGCCATCACGTCTCCTTCTACATCTACCACCCTCGCTGGTGCACCGCTCACAGAATACCCTAGACTCGCCTCCCGACTGATATACGCCCTTACTAGCTTGGCAAGGAGAGTCCGGCGGAGCGATGTACGAATGGTGCGATGCGCGCCAAGAGTAGCGTGGATGGTGGAGAGGAGTTGGGTCAAGTGAGCGTTTAGATCAATGGGAAGGGGTGAGGGTGAGAGGGGGGCGGATGAGGTAGTTTGTTCGTTGGATTTGCCCGTCCCTACCGTAGGTTCGACAGGAGCTCCCGCATCCATTGCTTCCTGACTGGGATGCTCTGGAGATGGTGAGGAAGTAAGGGGTGCTCCAATAAGCTGGGGTTGATTCGGCGGGCCTAGCCATTCCTTCAAGACAAGTTTACAGACTGTGGCATAGGGACCCGTGAATAGCGTATTTAGATAGGTAGAGATTTTGTTTTCAGTTTCCATGGCATGTTGATATGAATGTGATTGAGATTGAGATTGAGACTGGGGTTGCTGGTTAGATAATTTGGATGTAGGAAGTGGGCCTGATTTTGTTGTACTGGTAAAAATGGACAATGACGGTAAGGGAGTTGCACAAAAGGCCGTAGCACGAAAGAGGACAGGGAGGATCTGATTACGGATTAAATCTGTAGTGAGTAATTTTGAGCCCGTTTTAGATGTGAGATGGGCGAGGTAAAGTGAAGCAGCCAATTCTGCAGGATGTTTATGGGATGTTGATGCGTGTATTTTTGACCGTAGCTGATGATCAGTTGGATCGTCGTTGGCGGGAAGGTACCCTGTCGTTCTTGGTAGCTGTACAGTCTTATCCAGAAGATCACCATAGAAGTGGAGTACAGAGACGAGATCAGAGTCTGGCAGTCTCGATGCGTTTTGGTCGTTGTCGATCAATTGGAAGAGGAACTTTGAACACAGATCGATGCATCGTTCGTGTTCGGATACGGCGGGATTATCGGATTGTAGGAGGAGCAATGCGTTGAATGCAGCGAGGATCCAAGACTTGATCAAATCCAAAAGCATAACCTCGATTCCCAACACATCTTTTCCAAAGTCAGTAAATGCTCTTAGTGCTTTGAATTTGGGTTCCCAAATGTCGATAGACCAGCCAGTCCCATTCCCTCCCCACGCAGCAGCAGTAAAGAGGGAGAGATACATGACCCTCTCCGCGGTTCCTAAAGGGTCAGTAGGTGAGTAGGGGTTTTCGAAGTATGCAGAGAGGATGTCGTAGCCTGCTGCCTGGACGGAATTGGGTTGGTGTGGGTTGCATAGAGAGCCCCATATTGGATTAAGAAGGTGACGTTTTGGGATTGGGGATACAGACGAGAGTGCAGTAGCGAGCTGGCGAGCGTAGGATAGGGACGGTACGGCTGGAGGGGATAGTGCATCTATGAGGTTGTCTATTGAGGGCGGCAGCGGGTGACTATGTGCATGCTGGGGCTGGTGCTGGTGGTGAGCAGAGGAGTCGGTTTGCTGAGGTCGTTGTTTCCGCCATGGAAAGGCGGAGAAAGTCGTGTTGGCTCTTGGTCGAGACATGACTGCATGACTGTTGGCTGCTGCTCTCATCATGTCATCTTATCTCGCCGACAAGTCATTATCGCGTGTATCCAATTGCAACCACTACACAATGTTATCGTATTACTGTTGTACTCGATGACACCTCTTGTATTCCTCAACTATTTACGAGAATCCTGTTCTTGGAAAATCATACCGCATTATTGAATGTACTGTACGCGATTCTGCAGGTCCTCAAATTGAACTCTGGAGACAGCAACTATCAATAATACCAAATAAAATCAAATACCCATCAAGTTCAACGCGTCAGACATTCAACTCAGAGTCATACTAACTAGGCAGGAATTGCTAGGATCTGTTTATGCATTGATCCTGGGATTGTGAACACTTTAATAATCTTCCAGCCCGTAGACCTGGTGAGCTCTAGGAAAGAACCCAATGTACGCTCCTCCCCGTTCAAACCAACGTACATCTTGTAGACAAGTTAGCCCGCAAACTATTTATAAGAAAAACAACAAACCTGAAGGTCACCAAGGTAAGCGATAGCATTTGCCTTTCCGAGGTTCGTAAGAAGCGGCTTTGGCGGAACAGGCTGTTTCGCTCCTGGTATATTTTCTTCTATGGCCAACGCATTTTTATCGGGACACGCATACGGCACAATCTAAAGCCAGTGAGTGAAATGAATTCGTTGACTTTCATTCAAACTTACCTGGTCAACGATCAGCAACTTTGTATCAGATGAAGCCGCAGACCGCAAATTGCGGAGTATTGCAGCCGCTGTATTGCGACCATGATCATGCATGACCATACGACACAAAAAGACCGCGACTTTGTTATCGGGTTGCGGCGTGAAAAAGTCATGCGCTGCCAATGTACGTCAGGCAAGGAGAAACGTCAAAACACAACAGTCTTATCTATACCTATTAGTTTCACAGTTCCAGTTTCCAAAGCAGAGGGGTTATTGGCCTTCCAAAACTATCCACCAGTTTCAGGCGTGATTAGTCATAGTTTTGAGAATTTGAAGATACCTCTGTTGCCTGTTGTACGACAGGAGGCCGATCCTGCACGATATACTTCAAGTTGGGGTTGCTCTGAACAATTTTGAGAGTAGTATGACCAATTCCTCCCCCAACGTCCACGACCAAGGAATTTGCAGGAAGTTCCGCCCAGTTAAATCCTATTCAAGCAGTCTCAGGTGGTGACTGTTATCGAAAGGAAGGTTACATACCTTGCAAGATGGCATTGGGTGGATCTAGCTTCGCCGAGCCAGCCATAGCTGCTGCGAACCGTTTTAACCTGAAAGCGTTCTCCGGTTCTTCATACCACTCCCAAGATGGTTTGTTCGTTTTGAAAGCAACCTGAGATCCAATAATTAGTATCTGAATCTGCTACTACTAACTCGAAATACTCAACGCAAAGGGGTGCGTGCTCTGGGGCTTCGGAATGTCCCGATACGGGATCAAGTAATACGTCTGTCATAAATGCTGACCCTTTGAAGACTTCGTCGCCGCTATTGAAGGTGAGTCTCCTACTGCCTAGGAAATATGATTATGAGTCTCACGTGTGCTCTATCAGGGCACTCATTCCCGGCGTATCAACATGCTTGTTTTCGGGACTTATACCAAGTCAGTACAATCACGAATGACTACTTTGATGCTCACCTTGCCGTGATTTCATCTACCGATTTCAATGTATCCATTAAAGACGAAAGTCTATTGTTCTTGAAAACGTCGGGCTCCACCTCCGCAAAAATGTGATGTGTCGCCAGCAAACGAAGCAGCCGAGCTATTTTGGCGAATTCAGACTGTCAATGTGTGGACGGTGATCTGTTTGCGCTTACCAATTCGGGTCGGATCCATGCCATTGATAGCAGCGATCTCTGTTGTCTTGAGTCCATTGGGACTCTGCCTCAATATTTCTACTGTGTTGCTTTCCAAGGCCGCTCGAAGAGCGGATGCGACATGAAACTGTGATGGATAAAACATAAGTATGCAGTGCTGGTACCACAACGGGGGTAACCCACCCCTCCTATAGCATCATATAGCGACAATGCAGGGATATTGACTGTGGAACTGAGTTGCGAACACGCTGCGACGATGAGCGATGCATTTTGAATCACTTCCGGTGTCAGTGCTAGTCCTTCGGATGGAGAACCAGGATTGAACGGTGCGTCAAGACTCGGATAATCACATTTGGCGCTCTGGCAAATTTGATCAATCTTATCAACCGAGTCCGAGATGATATTCGCCAGTTGGCGTAAAGGTGATACTGCTGGGATCGACATTCTGTAACCTATTGTAAGAAGTTATGGGCTAAGTGAAAGTTCAAATCCTGTGCGTATGCTTTATATATGGGCGAATGCTATGTAGTATTCATCATCCGACCATAGTAAGCCTTTGATCATCAATATGTTGTTCAATCTGTCTATACACATCACAAGAGCTGTTATCAGTATCCTGAAGAGGTGAGTTACTATTTTCGTGGGGGATGTAACCCGCCATCGCCCTCTTCTCTGTGTTTCTGGTATTTATGTGTGGGAGTATTTTCTCACCCAAGAGTAATCATCCCGAAACTATGATTTATTCCTGAACTATATCATTCTTTGCTGTACAAATGGAATTACCGTGCTCCTTCTGCTCATGTGGTTCGCGGTCTCGCCTTCCCACACCCGTTTCCCTGGAACTGCAATTAATCAATCTCAGAATTCCCTACTCCTGCTTCTTTTTTCCGCTAACTAGTTGTTGACATGACTCAAGCAGGTCCAAAATCCTTATCCTCAAGCAGGCTAGGCAGGTTTCCAGCATCCGTCCAGCCTTATGTCGAGTTATCGAGACTACATTATTTTATGGGACCTAATTTGCTATTTTGGCCCTGTGGTGAGATGTCCGTTATATTTGCGACCATAGTCTGATTACATGATTATGTAGCGTGGGGACTCACTCTAGCTGCTGTCCAAGTCAAAATGCCCTTGTTGTCACTCCTCAGTTATACATTCATATGTTATCTTACGAGCGGGCTTCTGCTTCATAGTATTGGGGCAACTTGGAATGATATTTGTGATCGGGACCTTGATAGGTTGGTTGGTAAGGATATTCATTGCAAGATAATCTTTCGCATTGCTCATTTATGGATTTACTAGCAAGGACAAAGAACCGACCTCTCGCAAGTGGACGTGTCAGCGTTACGCAGGCATTATTATTCTTGTTTCCTCAAGTACTACTGATGCTCCTGTTGCTTTGTGCACTTAACCCAAGCGCGTGAGTGATCTAGTCTTGAATGAGATTGGTGCAACTGACATAGCATTCGACCTTCCAGACGCAACCTGGGTATTTTTGGTCTCTTCTTCTGGGTATCATTATACCCATTTATGAAACGAATAACACACTGGCCCCAAGCTTGGTTGAGTGAGTTTTTCTCTGGTTTCATCCTACTCACGGCCCATTAATACTACTGTGATGTAAGGCATCGCCTGCAGCTGGAGTGTCTTTGTTGTCCATGCCTCTGTGACTGGTTTCGCATGGGGCAATACCAGTGTTGGCCTATTCATAGGTTGTTTTTGGTAAGCGGGATAATTCTTCCCGGATTTCAAGAGTTCTCAATCACAGGAATCAGCTGGTGTATGCATTACGACACCATTTATGGCATGATGGACAGGCAAGATGACAAAAGAGTGGGAATATATTCCACCGCCCTTTTGTTTGGCGAATACGCTCGACCTGTGCTCGCCTTGTTCGCTGCTGGTTTCGTCTTCGCGTTATCTATTGTTGGCCGAATCTTGAACGCGCAACAAGAATTCTACTATCTGTCCATAGTTCCATGCGCGTTCCACCTGGCATGGCAACTATTCAAGGTTGATTTCACGGATGAGAAAAGTTGTCTTTCTATGTTCCAATCCAATGCGACACAGCTCGGTTATGTGGTATATTTAGGGTTTATTGTCATTTACTACAATGCAAGTAATTAATTTGCTTTGTATTATTCGGTGCTCGGATGTTGGGGAATCAAGATCAAGATCAAGAAGCACCTATCTTGACGTTTCCGACCAATGATCGGTGACCAGTAGGAGTTGATGGACGTGTGAAGTTGGTGTGGAAATAAAGCAAGTCCATATGACAGTGGAAAAATCTGTGCCATTCTAGGTGTGTGAGCATAAGGCTACGGTACCGTAATCTGGCCTTTGACCTTTGAAACACCCCCCCAATGGACTCTAGCCATATTACGCTCATCCTCATAGTTTCTACCTTGCTGTATCATGCCATCCGGCGATACATTTTCTTTCGTTCATATCCACCTGGCCCCAGAGGGCCTCCGTTCATTGGGGCAGCTTTTGAAATGCCAAGAGAGAAAGAATGGGTGACATATGATAAATGGAAGAGGAAGTACGGTCCCATAGTTGGCTTGACCTCATTTGGGCAACCCATCGTTATTCTGAACACAGCCCAGTTGGCACAGCAAGTCCTCAATGGCAGGCAAAATATTTACTCGGATCGACCTCCCTTCCCAATGCTCGAAATGTGGGTGGAATTGTGAGTTTCGTATCATGATATGTGCTTATTATGTGTTAGGATGGGCTTTCTTGACTGGAATATGGGAATAATGAAAAGCGGTCCCACACTCTCTCTTGCTAGAAGGCTCTTTGCACAAGAATTCTCACCATCAGGCGCTGCAGAGTACAGTGACGTTCATAAGGAAGAAGTAAGCATGTTACTTAAGCGTCTAGGGGAAGAACCTTCAAGGTTTACTTGGGCTATTCGACGGTGTGTATGATATTCTGTAAAATGAAATCATTATGAAATGAATGATACGACGTTGTCATTGGTAGATTCAATGTTGGGCTAATTCTAAAAATATTCTATGGCCTTCTAGTTGAGGACAAAGAAGGACATGATGACTTTGTCCAACTGAATGATCACGTCATTACCGCTACCTCTCTTGCAGGATCCCCTGCTGCCTATCTCGTTAATACCTTCCCGTTTCGTGAGTGGGAGGCTTTCTGACTATCTTTTGTGGCTGATTTTTTGTTTGGTCACAGTTAAGTATTGGCCTTCATCGTTCCCAGGAGCAGCATTCAAGAAAGATGCATTGGAAGGTCTTAATTTATCTGAGAGATTGGTTAATGCGCCCCATGAAACTCTTCGTGAACGACTAGTATGTTAGTCCAGAAACTCCCTGGAAGGTGTCTTATTCATATTCTTCCAATATTCTCCCAGGCCAGAGTAGACACTCTGCATCGGAGGAGTTTCCTCGGAAAACAGGCCACATTACAACACGGGCCTGACACGGAGTTGCATCAGAAGGCTGCCCATGCAGCCGTTGCGACCGCGTATGGAGGTATGAATTTACTTAATGAATAAATGTAATGAGCTGAAATCCGCTCAGCTGGTGTAGAAACCTCGACATCGGTTTTGCTAACCTTTATTCTCTGCATGGTCCATTATCCAAAAGTACAACGAAAAGCACAAGCCGACATTGATCATGTTATAGCGGGACGCCTTCCAAGTCTGGAGGATAAGGAAACTGGCAAACTGCCTATCATTGATGCAATCGTCAAGGAATGTTTCCGGTGGAGGCCACCTGGAAACTTTGGTGCGTATTGACTATCATACAACCATGATAACCGGCCTGTGTACTAAAAATAGTCAGCCCTCCCCCACAAGCTTATTCAAGACGATATTGTATCAGGGTACATGCTTCCAAAGGATACAGTTGTCATGAGTAACGTCTGGTAACTGTCTGTTACATCTTTACAAAGACCAGCCTGACAGATATAAGGTCCATCTTGCATGACGAGAATGAATACCCTCACCCTATGGAGTTCAACCCAGATCGGTTTTTGAATGATAAGCTTCAAGCAGATCCTCGTGATCATGTTTTTGGTTATGGAAGACGGTAGCGATCTTATCAGGATCCTAAACTGGCAAGACTGATGACCTCTGTAGGATATGTCCCGGGCGCCATTTGGCTGATCGTTCACTATGGCTGGCAATAGCTTCGATTCTTGCTTGTTTCGATATACTCCCTGAACGTGACGAAAAAGGAAATGTGAAATATCCAACGATAGATTACACTTCTGGTGTGATGAGGTGAGCATATGCGTACCTTGCAAGAAAAAATTACTAAAGACGTTTCTGGGTTAGCCGTCCGAAGGATTTTCACTGTATAATCAAGCCACGAAAGTAAAGTAGCTAGTCATATGATGGAAGGTGCCAGTGTAGCCATCTGGTGTGACACTCAATCAAACTTGAATGTTCCCCTGGTAGTTGCAGTGGCGTTGTATCACCATGATGGCGATGATTTTGAACACAATCATTTAGATGTAGCTGTCCGGGATCGAACAGACTCAAGCGCTGTTACAGTCTCCAGCTCTCAGACAGCCGAGCATGGGAAATACGTCAGACATTTATAGTATGATGATGAGTTCCTTGTTGATGGATGGTGGATGTTTTTAATGATAAGAACTATGTAACGACATCTATGCATTGCACCGGCATCGCTAAAGTTTGACAATGACTGATCGTGGAAGCTGAAACAGTCCTGAGCAAACTATTTTTGGTAACGCCTGAGAGCCAGACCTCCTAAAAATAAACATTCTTGGGCAGGTGACGAACCACAAAGAGAGCGCAGACAGCAAGGGCTATGCACTGGCATCCTATTCATATATAAGATGAATCCCTGCAAACATGCATTACTATTCAATTCTTAGCTTCTTGACAGGAAGCATAAAGTGTCGAACGGAGCTCAATGGGATCGCTACAACTTCCTGTCCAATCGATTGACCAAATCATTACAGCAGGATGGCACTTGTGAGTAATTTGAGGCTTGTTCTCGACATCATCACTCACCGACCACAACTTGAATCTTCTGACAGGCGTGTAGAGGATGTAAGGGCTCTTTTTTGGTCTCGTTATGCTCAATGTTCATATTATTCAAAGTCCATGGCTCTCGTATCACTCACGATCCTGATCTATGACCATCTTTTAACATTCGGTGACGAGGTCCGTCTTTCCTACAATTTCCCATCATGAGGCTGAGACCGGCATAGGTGCAATATATCTGGAAGAGAAGAGTATCACCTGGTGAGTAGATCTAATTGTGAAAGACAAACACATGGACACTCACGCACCTATCCACTATTTGTAGTCACGATTCTCTACCTAATTAACCGTTACTTCGCCCCATGTGCATTTGTTATATGCATGGTCGCACTTTTTTCAGCGAATTGGACACTGGAAGTAAGTGCATAAGTTATATTCACTGCCTGTGGGTACTAAGATTCTGCCTCTTAGTCGTTAGTACTTTCATAAAAGCACCAGAGACGCTGGTACTAACATTAACGCTTGAATACAGCTGCCGATCCTTCTCCAAATTCGAGGGTGTTCTCACCTTAGTTACTGTGATGTGCGCTGAAGCCATACTTATACTAAGGTCAGCATCAATAATTTACCATAAAATTCCTTATTGACGAAAATCCTGGGATAGAGTTTATGCCGTCTATTCACAAAAGATAGTCGTTTTGATTCCCCTAGTGGTAGTCTGGGTAGCTCAGTTAGGTGTAATGAGCTACATCCTATCCCACTCTGGACGTAAGCAGACAGCTCAATCTATCTGTCGAAGGCAAACACTGACGAACACACTAGCTGTAATTATACCCCCTAGTTCAATAAGCTATGGCTGCATTCTTGTCGCAGATCCGGAAATGTACGCCTTTATTTTCTATACCGATATATACGATTTGACGCGTCAAAAGAGGTGCACTAGCCATCCTATTCGTCGTTCCTGCCATAGTTTTCGATACGATTATTTTGGTTTTCCTTGTCTTTGGATTGTACCGCAACGTAAAGGCCTACCCGGATGTCAGGATGTACCAGTTGCTCCTTCAAGATGGTATCCTGTACTTCCTCGTTGTAGTGATGGTTAATGTGGCATGGACAGTGACTGGACTTACATTGGTGGTGAGGATTTCTCTTTCTCGGCAACATTCTACAGTTTAACTAAATAGAAATTTCAAATCACGCAGACTGATATGAAAAACATACTTTCCTTGTTCGTATTCCCATTGATATCTCCATTCATTTTGACGTACCTTGCCTTGACAGTTTCAGCACGGCGTGAGTCAGAGTCTTATCATTTCTTGGGCGTATTGGCCGAACTGATGAATGTCTACTACTAGAATCACAAATATACTAATCGGAAGGCTTACCCTCAATATTAGGATGCACGGAAAATTCAACGGTAGCACGTCAACCAGTAGCACAGAGATGCGGCCACTGGCTCATGTGAAGGACTTTTCAGCTCAGAAGCAATCAGGCCTGACTATCAGTCAGAATTATTTGAATGCATGAGATGCGTAATTGCACTTAAAAACCTATCTTATTTAATATTATATTTATTGTACCGATCCGCCCTATACCCTTGGGGATTTTTGTCGTGGATCGCATTCAATGGATCGAGGATATACCAATAATTACAATTGATGGACTTCATTTTTTCAAGTAAGCAACAACCGCATGGCCTGGCCCATATGATGTAACGTAGAATACTCCTGTTCCGGTGGCTCAAAGTCCGCCAACGTCAAATGTCACTATGAAAACCAAGTTGCATTTACCATTTACCTCGCTTAAATTTTGAAGCCCCCAGCGGCTCTTACACACAACTAGATTGTACCCTTCTTTCCCTTTTCCTTCAATCCCTCCCAACGACAAATACTAGAAGCCAGTTCCTAATATACTCCACAGTGGGGTTCTAGTCCACAAAAGTGGCATGTATATAACGCAATGGCGTTACTTGAATGCTAAGAATAGTAGGATAAGAAACTGAAATTGTTGGCAGGTCTCTCACTGTTTTCACGTGGGGATTAACAACCGAACCCCCATTGCAGCTCACTCAGCCCTCATTACGATGTTTGAAATAGGTACCTTGAGTGCAGTCAAGAAAAGAGGTGGGTAACAGTATGGGTAGGTACTGTGGACTAGGTAGCCGTTTATGATCGATCTACAAAGATCTATTCTGAGATTGCCTTAGGCAACACAGCAGAAGCGGGCTGATTGTCTGCGGCAGTTCAGATAAGCTCAGCAAACAGCAGTACCGCGACAAAATAAGGATACGACAACGCATTCCCCTACTGATCAGGGACCTACTTTTTTGTGCCCATTAGGGAATTCGGCAGGGTATACCATAACATAATTGCCGCTGCTTGTTGGGTTCTGCATGCAGGGAGGGGCCTCCACCAGCACGGCTGAGTAGAGGCGTCCTACGCAAGCATTTCGTGCAGTGCAATTGCGCAAGCTTGGCAAAATTCAACTTGTGCGTAGGGCGATTTTTTTGTTTATAGTGCGGGATCGTGAGAAACTTAGGTCATCAGTGGTTGTCCGCCGTGGTAATTCGTGCCATACTGTAGATAATGGCATCGTCCACCTACTACATTCTTCTATTTAGGTTCATCACCGCGCTCAGACCACATCCAGTCAACACCTTCATTCATTCTCACTAGAGTGCAGGTCTCGTAGTATGATTCCATAGCTGGTCACATTCTATTCGGTGCATTCAAGTCGCTAGTCGCTGTTCTATTGTGTTTCGCCACTCTAATTTCCGAAGAAACGCTGTGGTCCTTCAACTTTTCCCTAGCAGTTAGTTCTATCTGATAAGGATCTCTTTTCTCTTTAGAACCACTGTGCTCTACAGGCAAAGTATGCACCCTTAGATCTTCTGCTGGCGACGGTACACTGGCATATATAAAACTTCTCTGGCTGCTTCGTTCACTGAACCATCGTTTGAGAGATCGTGAAGCTAATAACGGATGCAAAGTCAAGGTTACAGAAGGAAAGAGGGTTGTTGGGCGTCAACATTCAATACCTTCTGAGTGGCTGAGCTACCATCGGAATTAAACTGGAAATGGCGAATGCCGTAGAAGATATTTGCATTTTGGTTTAGACCCATTCAATTAATTAAGGTCAAACCTATATTAAACCCTTCACACATTGCTGGTTAGCCTAACCTGCAAAGAAGACTAGTAGCTCAGGCCCGTTCCTAGTATCCTTCCAAACCCTTGCTCTTGTTCGCCCCACGAGAACAATAGAATAGCAGGATATGGAATGGGCTCTACACCTGTCCTTGTCTTGGTGTATATAAGTCACCCAGGAGAGGAAAAGACACCCCAGTCACAACTCGACTCTTGATTTACTCAATACTCTTCAAACTCCTAAATCTACCACTACACTTTGATCATGTCGTACGTGTTCTCTTGCTGCCGCGTGGTTGTATGTTAAGTTCATGGTTCCTTCTAGTTCGAGCATAGCTGTGGAAATTCTAAATTCCTCAAGAATGCTGCCATCAATATTAGCAATGACCAGATGGCGGTCACATTGGGGCCCGGGGAAACTTGGAAGTTAGAAAGTAGTGGTTCTACA
Organism: Amanita thiersii Skay4041; assembly: GCA_002554575.1. Classification (NCBI taxonomy): domain Eukaryota; kingdom Fungi; phylum Basidiomycota; class Agaricomycetes; order Agaricales; family Amanitaceae; genus Amanita; species Amanita thiersii. Next base: position 73,978 of record KZ302033.1, on the reverse strand, counting down.
TACTACATAACTCCAGACGGTTCCCCTTCGACTAATGTTGCATATGTCACCTTCGATGGTAAGAAGGCTGTGATCGAGAAGGGGACGGAGGTTTCGGGTGTACAAGTACGATACATCACCGATATCTGTTGAGCTACGTGTGGGTTTTGGGGTCAACACTGGGAAGTTCAGAGGAAGTGTTTTATACAGATGTAGTCGTTAAATAAGAAACGGTGAATTACTTGATTGAATGATCCACCGAATTTGTTAGTACCTTGCAAAGATAACACATTGCAGATATTTATCTCATTCAGTCAAACACTAGGGCCTTTTGGTTGCCGATGTGGGACAATCAGGAGGTATAGTTAGTGTCTGGAAAGGCTCGATAGTTCATATTGTCCAAAGTTTTAATCGAGAAAGTAAGGAGAGAACGAATTACGATGTACGATTCTCAATTCTTGCACCAACCGTCACTATCGGTGATAAAGTCAACACTCCCATCGGGCTGGGTCTGACCACCTCTGTTGTCCGCATCATCAGCAGTGTGGCAGGCCCTGAACAGCGCACAAGTGAGCAGGGGGCTTCCGTCCTGGAGCACTTTCAGTTAAAAGTTATCTACGGATATCGCGTACATGAAATGTTTACCTTGCCATTGACATCATGGTAACCTGAGGATGAAAGAATCAGGTCCAGGCGTAATAGTCAAGTACGGGAGTCGCTTACTGTTTGCAAATTGGCAACCATTGACTGAGTTACACATATTCTTACAATCTAAAAATAGCGATGAAGAGACGCAGGATCAAGGTGACGATGACGTACCTGCAATGGTCTCGACAAGACCATAGGTCATGTAGTCATCTGCCTGAGTCGCACCGGTCAGATTGTGGAAGGTTTGGTGGTACCCATCATTATCTGGGGGTGGGGGTGGGTAGTGTGGGCAATGGAAACCTAACGGAAGATAATCAAGGAGTCTGCAAATGTACTAGCAATTACACAAGACACAGTGAGTCATCGCGTGAATAGAGAAGTGGGCAGACACTTACGGGGATGAGACAGAACAAATCCGGGTGTTCCTGAGGGTTGGGGCCATAGTACCAGCCCGGAAAGTGGCCAGCTTGCCAGGGAGCAAGCGGAGCACCGAAGTAGTTGCTGGCAGTCAAATCGACTCCAAAAATATGGAATGGGTCAAGGGAAATCGTCAAACCAGATACCGCAGTGAGAGCTGTAAGGCCCGCAAAGAGGGAACTGAGGCGCATTTTGGTTCAATCGGAAGTACCTGCAAAGTTGGTCCTTTGACATGAGAGGAGAACAGTGGCAAGTTATATACTTTTTGAATGGGGCCGTTAGAGGCCTGGATCGAGCTGCAAGATATATGGTCCCGAGCTCTGTGCCGAGATGTGTACCTCGAGGTACCTTTGTTGAAAGATAGGTACAATGCCAATATGTATTGTTGCTCGACCCGGAGCTGCATTAATCAATATCGGCATCCATGACTGGCTGGGAAAAAACATTTGATTGGCAGATAAATTCTGTTCATCAACTTCGAGGCACTTTCAATGTTTTTAACCAGCTATGCCGTTATTGAAGAACTTGCGGCCAGAGAAGTTTGTTCTCTGCGTGTCCTGCGACCTGAATCCATGACATACGGCAGAGTTGTGCGATATTTGTTTTAATGACCTGGCGTTCTTGCTTCCGTTTCGCGAGACGGGACTACAACGCGAGTGTGCAGAAAGGAACCGACAGGGCCTCTCAGTGCTGTAACAGGAACAAAAATGTGGCGGCACCTCACCACCCACGAATGTCCTGTCCTGGGCATTTTGATGCAAAGAAGCAATTTTTTTCCACCGCACTTGGTCCACCAGTAAATGATGAAGCTGCCCGTTAAAAATCTTGAACCTTGTGAAACTGGCGTTGTGTCCCTGGCCGGGGTGTTTCCGCTCGATGCAATTGGTTGAAGCAGCGGAGTTAAGTCGTCTCGGGACAAAAATTTCCAGAAGACAAGCCAATAGAAGCTGTGTAATGTCAGGTTAGCACGAAATTCCGGACAGGCAGCATCAAGTTCCATATGGTCGGGCTACATGTTGTGTGAAAGCAAAATGTTCAGATTGGCATAAGTGCAAGGGTGGAAAGCGAATGCAGATGGGAGTAAATTGCCTTAGATAGAAACAGCTTGCTGTGATTGGCTGCTGTTGTCATTTTATTACGTAAGAATCAATGAAGAACCCCTTTGGGGATGCTCCGAGTCGACACTCCTACTTACGACACTTGCGACGCCAGCCAACGGCGTCCGCAATACCCATTCACCAATAATGACACGAAACTCGGAGGCGTTTGATGTTATTCCATACGATGTACGTATCTATCCCATCTGCTTGTGTGTATCTCAAGCGGGTTAAATATCCATTCCTGAATGGCGAGCAACCTGTTGATACTAAGCGATCTACTACCTAGGACATCAAGGGCGACTGGAAGAGACTTGGTTCAGGCTCCTTTGGGAATGTATACAAAGGTAATACACAAAAGCTTCCTTTCATCCCACACTCGACCTGATACCCTGTGGTAGGGACCTACCTCGGAATCGACGTGGCTATCAAAGAAGTTCTGCCTTCCACTGAATACGACGTTGGTAAATACTTTGAACGCGAATGGCGTCTCATGAAAGAATGTCGACATCCCAACATATGTCTTTTCATTGGCCTCAGCCGAGCACCTCATCCAGATAATCGGATATTTATAGTCTCGGAATATATCGATAATGGTAACGTCCGCACGTATATCCATGACAAGCAAAGACCCTTCCCGTGGCGCCTCCGCATATCATTCGCTACTGATGTCGCGCGTTCATTGGCATACCTTCATGCTAGGAACTGCATACATCGTGATTTGAAGGGCGAGAACCTCCTCGTTACCTCCAACGGACGCCTCAAAGTTACAGATTTTGGTTTTGCGCGTATCGCAGCTAGGAATGAAGAGGAATCGAAACGGCTCACGTTTTGTGGTACCGATTCGTACATGTCACCTGAAATTTTACTTGGTAATGAGTTTGACTTGCCAACGGACATATTCTCGCTCGGGATTATATTCTGTGAGATTGCATCCAGGCATCTCGCTGACGATACCCATTTTAAACGCTATCCACCGAACTTTGGACTCGAGACTGAGGAAATTACAAAGAGTGCTAGCCAAGGATGTCCCAAGGGATTCATAGATCTCTGTATCGACTGTGTTGCATTAGATCCAGCGAAAAGACCTACCACGCGCCAGATCCTCGAACGGTTACGGGTTATTGAAGCAGAAGTTTTAGCCCGGCGAGAGGAAGGTGAAGAGAACGTTCATCTAGGTAGTATCAGGTTTATGACTGGGGGAAAACGTCCCGGCGCTGCCCCAAGAATACCCAGTTTCGGAATGGGTGTTGGGAAGGATATTAGACATAATACAAATGGAAGCGTTACCTCGTCCGAGGAGAGCGACGAAGAACTTGGTGAAATTATCGAAGCTTTGGCTAAGGTTGGTGTTGACAGTAAAGGGAGCGGTTCTAGCGATGGTAATACTGCTTTTCCCTGAGTTGTGGGCAGGTGGTTAATCTTGGTTTAATCAGATCAACGACCATTACTCGAATCTTACACTGTAGCAACGAATATGGAAGACAGCACAACTCTGGCCAAACCTCAACTACCTCTCTCCCTCTCTTCAGTGCTCACTATCCGTCCATCTCCTGATCCAAATGCTTCACCTACTGCTATCCTTCCTGCAACACCTGATAGCGAGCAGCGACTTTCACCTCCTCAGTCCGCTATTGTTCATGATATTTATTCCCCCTCCTTATACTCTGCTTCTAGCAATCAGGCTTACCACGGTCATGCTCGTGTAAGCACAGACATTCTCGGGACTTCCTCTAACATGTCCATCGCTTCCCTCGATTCTTATCACACTGCACACCGGTCTGGGTCATCCATTATATCCAGCACCCTGGCCACAGAAGGCGGCTCAACTGTGCGGTCCGTTCAGGGTAACTATGTCGCACCTCTTGTGCACAGGTTTACCCTGCTCAAACCCGGAGGTAAACAAAAAAGGGATGGAGCGGCGTCCCCTGGACTAGGCGAAGGAGGAATTCCCACAAATGCAGGGTGGTTGGACTTATTCTTCAGCAGTGGACTGCTAATGGCGAAGTGTGATTTGTGCGCAAAGAGACTTGGATGGAAGCCCATTTTGGAATGTGATGATTGTGGGTTGAGGTGAGCGTGAAACTGTTTTCTCTGATTCCTTTTCTCTTGTCTCTGACTTGTGGGCGCAATTTTATGATGGTGTAGGGCACATGTCAAGTGTGGTGAACTTGCGCCGAGCGATTGTGGAACCCGAATTACCCGTACCTCGAGCGAGCACCATCATGTTCACCAGACAATGCCCCTGACTAGGTCGTCTCTTGAGGCTGCTACTTCGTTGCCGAAGGTCAAGCAGGATGCCGCCGCGACTAGTGATGGTGCGCAGACTAAACAACGCAGTCCTGGTAAAAGGCGCTAGAGGCTTGTCAACTTTTTCTCGTCTGTCTTTTGATACTTTTCTTCGTTCTTGGAGGTAAATTTCATGAAATGATTAACGCCCGTTCACAACTGTTGTTCTTTGTCTTGTTCTCATTTTTTGGACTGTACTTTTTTTTTGCTCTAGTATCGTTGTGGATAGTGTACAAATCATGGGATTTTTAGGTTAATGTCATGAATAGGCGTTGTATTGTATTGTACCTACGGGGTCGGTGACTCCCAGCGTGATTTTTCTTGATTCAATGTCATTCGACGTAGTTAGCCATATTCACGATCATACCCAGCTGCGTTCGGAAGGGGTAAATCTGAGAGGCTGAGCAATCACTTTTCATATAGTATATATAGTAATACGTGACTTTCTTGACTAGGGGACGTGGTTACAGGATTTGTTTTTCCGTGTTTGAATATTGTTCCAAGCTTTCCTCACTGCTGGGCGCCAAGGGTTTATCAATGTGGATAAACCTTGATTTATGCATACACCACGCCAGGTTCATGATGTAGGCTTATCCTGGGTAAACCTAGTACCTCCAGCAGTGGTGCACCGTATAAAATGGAGCAGAAAAAACAGGAGTGCCTCGAGTTCAAGGTTCATAAGTGCTGGCCAGTGGGGTTTCCCTGCCAGTGTCATGTCGAGATATTGCTTCTAGCAGCTTGATAAAGTCCTTTTGATTGCGTGTTGATCATGCATCTATCTTGCGTTGTTGTCCGTGTTGCCACCAGCGCCCTGCTCTTCACTGGGCTCAGCAGCGCGGCCCTTACGCAGTGGGGCGCCAGGGATGTGTCTTTTCCCTTGTGTCGGTCATCCAGGTGATTCGTCCACTAAGTTTAGTCCATAGGTTATGGTGTTGGTCCTCATGATTAGCTGTAGTGATGAGTTTCAAAGTACAGCTGGAGGCGACAAGAAGGAATTCTACATTCGCGATTACGACTTTAATACGGAGACCGAGTATCCCACAAGGCGTACGAATGCAAGGTAGGACTACCGGCGACGCCAGCAAGCCCGAGGAACAGGAATGGGGAGCTCTAGAACAAGAACAAGAACCCCAGCAACAGACGGGCCTGCAACCAACAGAGAGGCTGGCCCTCGCAACAGACAGCTCCGAGTCAGAGTTGGCGACGGCAAGACAGGCGACTACGACCCACCGAGAGACCTCTGAGGCAAATAGCCTTAAGCCAGGTAACTCAGCAGCGAGAAGCCCAGGAGCCATTGGGACACCTCCAACTACGGCCAATCCTGTCAGAGTCAGATACACAGCGGCTGGACTTCGGCCACTCAGACAGGTGCTATCTGGACTGTCCGGACAGCCCAGCGGCATCCACTACTCACACTTTGATCGTAGTTAGCCACTTGAACGGTTCGTTTGTTTGTGTCGATACTCGTACCTAATTGAATTTGCAAAAAAGCAATCCTGAAACTATGCTGAAGCGATTGCATGGCTATCGTATCAACGACCTGTTTCACCAATCTTTGTGCCTCGCTTATTCGGCTTTCGTTGTGGTAGTGTTGCGTCTAAAATCTACTATAAAATGCACAGACAGACTTATTACAAGGTTCATTGGTGCAGGTCACTGACGATCTCTTATTCTTTTTTCCTTGCAAAATACGGATCCCCTGATACGTTTTCTGCTTCAACCACATACGACAGTCCTTCTGGTTGTATGTTGATCATGCGCCTATCTCGCTTCGTTATCCATGTTGTCATCGGTCTGTTGTTCCTCTCCAGGCTCAACAGCCAGTCCCCACGCAACAGGGAACAGATGTTGTGTCCTCGTCTGCGGGGCAATCGCACAGGTAATTTTTTGATTGACTTTAGTTGCATAGTTCGCTTTATTAACCATCGCCACCTCTTATAGTCATGATGAGCTTCAGAGTACAAGTTCAGGCCATGAAGACGAGCGCCAAGTTCCCAATGACACATCCAGTTCTCAGATTCGACGTACTTAGAGGCGTCTAACTCCGCAGCAGATGCTCCAGCGACAGGCGGCCAAGCGAGTGACGATGTGGCGGGGGGGGGGGCCAAAACCACCCCTCCGACGGCAAGCTCTGCAGCGAGCAACACTGCAGAGAATAAACTGGGAAGAAGAAGCACAGAGGCAGCGAGCAGCCCAGTGAGCTCAGGAGCGGACAGCACGGCAACAAGAAGCACAGCGATGAGAAGCCAGGAGAAAGGCCCAGCAGTGAGAAGCCCAACAACAACTTGAAGGAAACCAGTGAGAGCTAATTCAATTACCATATCCACTACCTTCTCCACATTTAGTCCAACAGCCAACTGCCCAGTGTAAGGGACGTCTATCTTAGTGCTCAGGCAGTAAGCCAAATGTTGAAGTGAAAAGGGGAGAATGGTACTGTCTGAAAAGACAGTTATTTACTCAGTCTCCAATCACGAAACGAAGACTATTGATTACCTGAATAGACAGTTATTTACTGTATCTAATCAGTATGGTAATTATAAAGCTATAAATAAAAGCTTACCTCAGTTTCCAATCACGAAACGAAGACTGAGGTCTGCAATACCAACATGCAGTCGAATTTAGACGTGCTTATGTAAACTAACAAATAATACAAAATAAACCGAGCTTCACCCGAGCTCAACTGTATAGTCACATCGTAGGTACATTTCAACAGGTAGTACTACCAGCCGGGGCCTGAGTGCTAGTGATTGATGGGGATTTTCCCGAGCCGAGGATTTTCCCTGAGCCATGACAGTGCCATGTGGGGAAGACTTGTCGAGATTGGGATTTCGATGGGCACAGTGAAATTGCCGTGCCTGTCGCGCCTGCCGCGGAAATTCCCACGCGGCAGTGGGCAACAGTGAACCTATTAGTAGCATCATCGATACATAAGATTTTGTATTCATGTAAGGACATATCAATATATGAGTCAACACTTGTTGACGATCCATGTACACTGCCTCCAAAAATAATGACGACTGCCCCTCCGTGGCCCATTTAACCCACTCAGTACAAGCACCACAGTTGTTTGTACATATTTGCATCCCCAGCTTCGCCGCAATGCGCGGCAATGTGTGACCATTGGCACAGCCACACGGCGCGGCAGCGCGTCACCTGGCGCAGCACTGCAAATTGGATAACGCGGCATGAGCGACAGTCGCATCACTGCGCGGCAGTATCTTTGCAATTATTTTACTAGCACTGTCCTGTCATCGTAGCCAGACAGGAACTTGTTTACAACCAGCACTATGAGTGACCCATTGCATCCAACACTGACAACAACATGTTTGATGTGTAAGATCTCATACAGCAACAATACTATAGCCACCCACTGAGAGGGTCACAACCACATTAGATTAACCTACTCAACCCATAACCTCTTTCACTCATTTCATTATCAAACCAGTCAAGTCGGTAGATCAGACAGACTGAGATGGCCATGACCATCCAGATACATCAACACAAATACCATGACTAGTTTATTCCATAAGTTTGTGGTTGGTATATGGTATGTCTGTCTCATCTAAGGTAGTCCCAATCACGCAGACTTTCCCACGCGTCACGCGCGCCTAGGCCCGATTTCGATGATATTAACAAAACAAGGATCAACAACTTGGTGGGTGTGCAATAATACTTGAAGGCGTCTGGAACAAATCCACCTCTGCAGCCCGTCGCGTCACCAAGCCAGGCAATGTCACCCCTCCCGCCTTGACCCACTTTGGTAACTCCTCTGCAGCTACTGTGTTCGGATTCTCCCCTGCATTCAGTCGGGCTACCAGCGTCGACGATTGCGCATTGCCGCATCCGACATTGAATGCCCAACTCACGAGCGCACCGTATTGATTGTCGTTCAGCCGTACAGAGTCGACGATGTCTGCTGAGATGCAGTTTTCGAATGTCTTGAGGTCCTTTAGGAGAAGGTTGACGGCTTGGGTTTGAGTCATGGGGAAGCTGATTCCGAGCTCGGTGCATTGGCTAGTTGAGCAAAGGTGCCCGTAGCCGACTGTGGGCAGGCCAATAGGATCAGGAGCAGGGGAGGCGACGAAGCCTTCGAATCGCTCGATGAGGCTCATCGTGGCTGAATTGACTGGTGGAGGGGCGCAACCAGACGGAAGACAGCATTTGAAATCAGAAGGGCCGGGACAGAGGCCTATAAACAAGTAAACACTGGTTCGCTATATGCGGGTGCAAGAAAAACGTACCAGAGACGGTGTTTCCTGAAGCACATTGGCTTGTCCAGCGGCAGTTGCCACCGCTCCCACAAGATGTCTTTACGCAGCAACGGACATCTGTGGGGTCGTTGGGGCAGAAGCCCGCAATGGAGGTGCCGCCTCCAGAGGAGCAGGTTGTGGTCGAGAGGCACACTCCTGGTATGCCGTTCGCTGTACATTGGCCATTGAGAGTTGCTCGTACAATGCCAGCAAGGGCTGAGAGAGCTATGAGGGTAAAAAGCATCGTGTGGTAGAAAGTTGATTTGTGAGGTTTCTAATTGAACGGTGAAGCTGGGGGTTTTATGCTAGTATCCATGGTCATGGGAAGTATTGGGATCAGCGGACTGATGAGGTGCATCTGTTGTTGTCCTTGACCTTCAGAGATGGCGATACTGATTATTGACAGATACAGGACTGTGCTGGGATGCTGATATGTCGCCATGCGGTGTGCTAGTCATGCTGATAGATTTTTATTGGTTTGGACTGTCTTGGCGTGGACAGGCCCATTCAAAGTCCTGTAATGGGTATTTTTATTTTTTTTTCCGAATAACAACTTTCTATTTAAGGTTGAACTATGTATAGACGTATGCATAGATACACCGACGAATGTATGGGAAGTGATTCGTAAAAGGGTATTAGATATGCGCAAATCGAATTGCGAAAACAGAAAAGACACATACACAGTTCCATGTGCAATGCAACAAGGTTCCCTTCGAGAAGCTTGATTCATCGAACATACCCACGATACCTCAAACATCGAAAGCTGTATCGCTCAATCTTTTCGTCCGCATATAATCTCTCTCTCTCTCTCTTTTTCGGAAGGTGGTTACTTCAAGATTCGAGTTAGAGACTGAGAGGACGGCAACATTTCAAAATTGTCCGCAAGAGACCCAAACCTCGAAGCGACTAAACGCTACCCTTGTAAGTATCTCAGGCATACTGCTCTTTCTAGGGACGGCGCAGGTCCACCACAGCGGCAGTTAACGCGACAGCAACAACGGACCCAAACTCGACAAGCCCAATCACAACCACAGCGACCTCAACTGTGGACAGGCCATGGCCAGCGGCGGCCATCACAGTCCGAATGGTCAAACCGTCAACTACGGCCCCAGCAACAACTATCAACAGAATCCACAAATTCAAGAACTCAAGGGCAGTCAAGGGGGCGGCGGCCACTTGAGGAGGAATCTGCAGAGCAAGAAATGTCCGAATCGTCTTCGGATGAACCCTCAGCTGGTCCATCGACGGGTTCAAGTTCTTAACGTATGCGATACTCTTGGTGTGTATGTAGTAGCAAGCGTGTTGCAGGATTCACTGGGATGCGAGTCTGGGGTTATTTATAAGTGTCTAGAGCAGCATACAGGTAGTACATGTTTTGGGCGCCAATTCGAACTTGAGAACTTCATACATAACCCGGCTTCCCTTTTCACCCTACGTTTGAAGTATTTCTCTGGTTGCAAAGGTGTGAGGAGAAGCTGTGAGAGTGGGGGGCCCCACTAGTATCTGTTCCTTTGTGTTGCACTTCTTATTTGTGAAAAGACGAGATACTTGGACTTATGGGCGATGGACAGGACAGCTTACGTACTATCAATCAAAGCCAGTCCAATTGATCGTGGGAAAATAAAACATCGTTCCTGACCTCTGCTCATTCAAGAGAGGACGAGGGTTCCAACCTGGCCGCTTTGGTACGTCGTAGATAACTACGTCCGCCCTGCCCCTTTTTGGGTCTTGCCGGTCGCAGGAAGACAGTCAGTAGTTGCCCCACTGACCGCCAAAACTCCCCCCGAAACCAGGTTAAACCTGGTTCCACCATCATCCGAGGTCATTCTACTCAAATACATACAGCAATCTGAACGAGATTCTCAATCAAGAGTGTGACAAGAATAATGTCAGTGGCTTACCTATCTACTTCCATCAAACGCATCCACCTGCACCACTGTCCCTTGTCCACCTATTCCAGCTAATCAGTCAAAGTCCATACCCAAGTAAGCAACTTACCAAAACGCGAGTATCTCAAAGCCTGGCAAGCACGATATCCTCCAAGGCTATCCTGTTGCACGGCGACCACACCAACGCCACATCTCAGCACATCAAGGCCGAGAGGGCATCTTCAGGTGCACCCTGGGAAGTGAGTGATCACACTACTGCTTCCCCTCAAGCCACACCGTCAACCGCTGCCAGAGCTGGTTCCGCATGTGACAATCCTCCAGAGAAGCGGACGACACCAGCGCCCACCCTCCTTCCGGGCTGTGAAAACAGTGCTCTACGTGAATCTCGCCACTTGCTTCTGTCCCCATCCCAGGGGAGTGGCTGGCATATCAACCATTAGCGCTGCAAGTAAAACAACAAGCGGACAGAACAAAATACCTTAGAAGCCGAACCTCCCCTGCGCCAGGCACGATATCCTCCAAGAACCACCCTAGTAGACCGCAGCCATAGAAACAACTGACCTCTGGCACCAGGCAAAGAGGTTGTGTCTTCAAGCGCACCCTGAGGAGTGAGTGATCACACTACTGCTCCCCCTCGTGCCACACCGTCAACGCTGCCGAAGCTGGTTCCGCATGTGGCACTCCCTCCAGAGAGGCGGACGACACCAGCGCCCACCCTCCTTCTAGGCTGTCTACCAGTGCTCTACGTGAATCTCATGACTGCTCTAAACGTCACCCAGCTCGGCGGGAACTATTACAGTTGCGCGAGAGGTCGAAGCGACTATAAGCGGGGCACGAGGAAGTTAATACGAGAAGTATATCAGTGGATGATGTACGTACATTATATTATGGGTGAGTGAGGCAAACACGGTTGGACGAAATCCTAATGAGTGACAGATGTACAGTGGCTGGCATGAAACTCACATCCTCGCCGCGCAGCTGCTGTTCGGCGAGTTGGGTAACTGGTATTAGCGTTGCTGGCTTATGAGAAAACAAAAAGTGGGACGTACTTGCGTTTTCCTTTCATCGCCTAGGCTTGAAGATGTTCAACAACCAGCGACGCCGACACCGTGAGGAGTGTGTGTGTGGATATGTAGATGTATGTCAGCGAGTGAAGTACGAGAATGATATTGGTACTCGCCGGCATGTATTTGCAAGTGAGGAAGGTGTTGGTACTTGAGGTGAGATGAAGGAAGAGATGAGATGAAGAAACGAGGTGTGGTTCTTACTATATATATGCGTGAAGACCTGTCAGCCACAGAGGGTACAGCCACTAAAGGATACCGTGATTTTTTTGCTCACGGTTCAACACCTATGGAACATCGTTTTCTATCATGTCGCCCAATAAATGCACTTGACTTAAATTTAACTCCAGTTTGCTTGGTGCAGAACCAACTTGTTATCAATTACTGAAAATCCCAAAAAAAAAACAAGAGAACAACGCAACGCAATTAGTTAGTCTTTGAAAAGGAAAGTGAACCCGAATTTTATCTGAGGAGATCTCAATCATCTGCGAAATAACCATTTCTACCCCGGCGAGCGTTGCAACTCGAACCGTCTCTCAATCAAGTCTCGTTCTTTTATTATACCGGCCTCTTAGACTCTTCACTATCGTTCGCTCACGTGCGCAGAACGAATTTGTCCTAGAAGTTTCTTCAAACTTTAGGCCTTTAGGTCTAATATAAGCCACGAATACAAGTCGGTTCAGATAACAGCATAACTGAAGGCGTGGCGAGTGTCCCTGGCTTGTGGATCCCTTTTCGTTCGAGAGCGAAACCTGCATAGTTCTCCCCCATTCTTCAGAAATTAGGCAGATAACGCCTTCCTGACACTCATATGCAAGGATCATAGTTTTGAGGTGGTGATGGAGTTCCTTACAGTTGGCTTCTTCCAGCCAGGGGAGGTGGATATAAAGTGACCGGCGTGAAGTTGCGATCCAACTCAGCTATCATTCCTTTATTCAAAGTAGTGAGTGCGCAGTTTCGCGACAGAGCCCATTCTGTACAATCACCTGATACTATTTCTTTAGGATTCATGGCCTCGTTCCAGCAGTACACTGTTGCTTTCTACATTGCCGAAGTTCAAAAATCAGATGGATTTAATACTTAATTCATTTTATCGAGGAGAATGGAGGCGTATCACCAGGGAATTGGTTAAGGCTTCCTCCTGAAGACCGGTTCCACAAAGTCATAATCAGGGCAAGAGAACTTGGTGGAATCGTTTACGATCTTCCAGTGAAGACAGGTGTCTGGTGGTGAGCCTCAATACATTGGAATACATGAGAATCCTTTTTTTTTCATGCTTCTAGCACTTACTGATATCTGAGGCATTATCAGGAATCCAAGTCAAGTAAGTACTTGTCTGAATGGGAGTGAATTATCTTTGTTGATGTAAAACGTAGTTTGTCTGAAATATCAGTTACATTGTATGACATGACCAGGTGGACCGCCGTATGACATATTGAGAGTACCAATCAACCTTGGCTGCACTGAAAGCATTTACTTGGGTCTTCAGTGCCAATATACCACAAGAATGTCGGGGGCAGGAGAGACCAGATTGTGAGAGGAACTACGAAGCGGTCAAGTTCGACTTCTTGCGAAGCGTGCCGCAGAATAACATTCAGCACCTACGAGGATGGCTTTATCAATATCACTGAGATGGTGACGTATGAAGGAGCCCTAAATCTGGTGGAATTTGTTGGAGTATGTTGTCTGGGCCGTCAAATCGAGAACTAAAAAGCAACTGGGAGGGTGTACGGCTACTTACCACAAACTTCATCAACGGTTTGGATATGCGATAATTAGGGGAGTAGACAGTAGACAATTAGTATATGGAACTCATTGAACTTGGATTAGATGGTGTTGTTTGGGGTATCGCTGTGAGGGAGATGAAATTGAGGCTTGACTCGGATGTACATGCGATCTTGATTCGACCTTTGCAAAAAGCACCTATATTGTCGTTGTCAAGGTCCATATCCTGATACCTCTCTTACATCACAGAATGCTTGGGCGTGAAGCCGTACCCCTTGTCAGCAACGTCCATTTAAAATCATTGGAGATTGACAGTAGAACCCGCGCAGCATCGAGAGTTATCCTCTTAACAAGCGTACTGTGACCCTGTAAATAACCTAATCTCTTGGGCTGAGCGCATCGGAGTTAGTTAGTACAGCAGTACATAACTTATTGTTGGATTCGAACCTATTGTTCCAATTGTTGCCTAAAGCGCTTGAGCATTTCCTAGGTACACTCAGGAGCTCACCCCTTGTTAGCATCAAAACCTTTGTACCCGATTCATGCGACAGACCAGCACACAACAATAGGAGGGGAGTGGGACTGAAGGGTTACCACTGGGCCACAATGGGAACAGTGTATAGCGTAAATAACCCTTTCCGCTCTAACACTGGAAATAGAACAGGTGAAGACAGTAAGGGTATGTTATGCAGCAAAATCCTCCTTTAGAAGCCTGATCCACTGAATGAATCCATGGCACCTGAAGTGCTATCAGTTATTATACGATGAATAAAAGAAGTAGGTTCACCATCCAACATTCGGTATCCAACCACGCTGAAGATCAGGGATAGGCATATTCGGGATATGAACCGGTTGATGGGTCCAGTATGGTTGATGCGATGCACTCGGCGAGGTTATGAGATACATTATTGAGGGTATCGACAATGTCGGCGCCTGATGCATGTTCATCAAGGGCTGAGGACGCATGGATGGCATACCGCGCGGTTGGGGTAAGTTCATCGCAACTCGGTTCCCAAAGTCTTTAATATAGAAATCTTGATTTGTCCCAGATGCCGTGACTAGAAATTGAATGTTTAAGTCCCTCTACACCCCTCTGACAATGTTGTGAACGTGTTAGCTTACTTAGAGTCAACACTTCTGGTGGGATATTAGCTTTTTCTGCAAAGGACCTTGCGTTCTTGAGAAGATAACGCCAAGCGGCGTTAGTATCCGTCATTCTTTGTCTATGTTCTATTTGACAGTTCATCTGAGTGCCTCGAGGTACTGGCACTGGCCAACTACGAAAGCCAGAAATGAAAATCCGAGTTTTCAATCAGGATTGCCATAACTCACCAATGCGTCTGATCTAACAAAGGATAATTTTGCATTTCCACATGCCGTACAGGCCTATCTTGCCAACAGAATTGTGTGCCGTGCACCTCGTCCACTAATGGTAACTCAATCTCAGCAGATTTATGTTGATATATATTCCCCAGCTTGACGAAACCCGCAAAGTCAGCGCCTTTAGGGACATACCCATAGTCACCCGCAGTGAACTTGTAAGGTGGGATGGCAGATACCTCTGTCCAACGGAAGTCGTGAACGTTTGCCTGTATGGAAAGTTTCCGCAATTCCTTCATAGTCACTTTTGTGTCTCCAGCAGGACATAGCTCCTCGTCGTCCCCATTGTTAATGAACTGTAGCATTGGACATGTTGTAGAATGCGGTGTGCTACTTGAGAGTAACCCTCTTGCAAGGGAGATCAAATGAGCAACCTTGATGGGGTCGTCACCATTCGCAAGGTCTATGTAGCAATAAGCGCATTGTAAGTAATCAAGAATAGTGGGTTTACATTCGTAGTGTTCCAGCCTCCGCTGGACTATACTCTTCCCAGGAAGCAGCTGTTAATGTGATAAATTCAAGACTCTACCGTATGAATCCAGGGTTTTACGTACATGTAACGCTGCAGTTTTTAGTGAATGGGACAAGTCATAGTTCCTGAATGAAACCCAAGTTCTATCCTTGAGTGGGGGCAAGCCCATGATAATCGCGTTTCTGTCGTTCACCATGAAATTAGTTCCCTGAAAGGGAGGGGGAAAAAAGCTTTGATTGCCAGCCCAAAGATTCAGAATAGTAGTTATACACACCTCAATAAAGTCCTGCATCTGGGTTTCAGAGAGAGATAGTTGACGCTGCAAATATGTTGATGCTGCCTTTTCATCATGAAGATGAGACATCCGTGCCCAAGTTAAGTAGAGGAATAACATACGGTGATATCACTGTACTATGTTGTTTGGAAACACCCGTCAGCATGTCGCTGGGAGCAACAGCAACTCAAACTCCTTCACTCACATAACGGGCCACCATATGAATACACGCCGCCACTCCGTCTGACTTCAGTATTTGAGTCAACAATCTATCTGCGGGCCGCGTCTCGACTGGCCGCTGTTGCAACTATCAATCGTTTACCACCAAGCAAAACACGTACGGTCAGACAAGAGGATGAACGGCGCAGGTGCCCGCTGGTGTGAATACCCAATCATCTGGGGCAAATTCGGGTGACTGTTGAATAGTGCAACTTAAGATAGTGTAAGACGATAGCAACTGAGAAGCCTTACAAAATGTTTTGCAGTATCTTGACATCACGCAGCCAAATCTAAAACAAGATTCGGAGCAGCATTGTAGTAGATTGAATAAACACGTACTCGTACGGCATCGTCTTGAGAAGACCTGGGGTAATATTTGACCAAAGAAGTTTGGCCATCCACACTTGCGAGAGCTGTATCAGACCACCAACCAGCGCTGACTTTTGGGCGCCCAACAAGACGGACTTCGGACGAATGGTACCTACGGAACTATAGTCGCAATCAGCACATAATCTTTAGTATCATAAAAAAGTTTTTTCGCACGCCATGATCCTCAATGAGATCGTCATCTGCAGGAGCCTGCTCCTGTAGTAAAGTTGCTTCTTCTACAGTAGAAGTCGTATTATTTTCAAAGGAAGATTCGGTACCGTCGTTTTGATTACAGTCGTTCATGGGACCAACCTCCGATACCTTACTGTTTGGAGGGCTATACGGCGGCGGCTGGGAACTGTGTCCAGTAGCCGCTGCTTCAATATAAGCATCTTCAACTTTATTGACCCCCGAATCCTTTATATTGCCTGCCCTAGATAGGACCTGATGACTTATGTCGATAAGCATGGCCATCTGCAATTCAAATTCACTCTTTTATTCATAATATCGCACGGAGGGGGGCAAACCTGAAATAGCTGTGCAGCGTCCGACAACTGCTTATCAAAATCTGCAAGCGCAGCCTCAATAGACACCTTCCGAATGAGCCGCATTGCCCACTTTGCACTGGCTTGAGCTTTCATGAACGTGTGAATGGATTCCAATGTCCTAAGCGCAACCCACAACAGGCAGGCGCAACGCGTTTTGTACGTTAACACTAGTGTGACTATGTTAGCTCGGGGGAACTACTCACTGGGTGAACTTGGCCAGATTCCTGAGCAAAGCGGGTGGGGCGCTATGCCATCTATCGGCCATCAAATCGTTTAGTTCAAACAACACCCTAGCGCAGCGGTGCGCCAATCTAACACAAGCCAACACAATCATAAGAACAGCAGAAAGATATAGGTGAGAAACACGTACAGGACACAACCATCCCTATTATTCTACAAAAACAAAAGAGAAAGGGAAAATGAATGAACGACGGATGACGAGGACTTTTGACTAAGAATCACTCTGACCTCTATACCCTTCAAGTTCAATATTTCAAATGACAGTGAGTTGAGTTCCCAACTGCCCACATACAATAGTACGTAACTACAACGCACCTTGACCGTCTGCAAAATTAGCAGTAACACCGAGGCGGTGGCAGCAACAGGCGGGAACATCGTCATGTTGCTCAGATCCCGCGTAAGGGTCATGGTCGTCACAGCAACTTCTAATGCCACATTTTTGGTGCCAGGCTTGGGTACGCGGACAATTCGCAGTGGCATAGTCGCATCAAAACTGTAGTATACAGTATACTTTGCGAATTGGAATATTCACTGAGGCAGTGCTTGGTATGATCATATGATGTGAGGTGCCTGAAAGTCATAGCGATGTGGGAACATCATGATTAAGGCAGGTCAGAAGCTGAAGGAGGCCCGTCAAGAACGTACGTGTGCGCGTCAAACAATCAAACTTCTTTCGACATCGGGATGCCTATTATTGTAATGACTCGAAACAGGGGCAATTCAGCGCACGCTTTACAAGATGTACAAGAGAGTATTGTAATACAGTTATCAATCTAATCGCTTGAAGAGCAACAAAAAAAAAAAAAGAAGACAATGGACCCAAGAATCACTTCATTTCCTTTCACTTTAGCAAGAAATCAGTGGAAAAAAAGAGTCCCGTTTCCAACCTAAAACGTCACAACCCGAATTTGAGCAGCTCAACTTGAAAATTTTCTAGCCTATTCCTCCTAGAAATCAGCTCTTCCCGCTTTGAAGCAGTGTCCGGGTCTCCAGCAAAATATTTGGCACAGGACTCTTCCGCGGCGGCTTTCCCCAATGCAAGTTTTTCAGCGAAGAATGGGAGAAGGTCATCCCCTATTGCCTTGACGAGCTTGAGGTTAACCAGAGACGGAATATAATCAACCACTCGCTAAATGGAAGATTATGTTAGAATGCATGATATCATGCTGGACAATAATATACTCACCTGGTATGCGATTTGGAAGTACGCCCGGATGTCCGCCATCAACTTCAACTCTTGCTCATATTCATCCCGCTGCCTAAGCACTTCGAGATGCTCCTTCTTCAACCCAGTGTATCCAAGCCTAGACAACGCTTCCAAAACATCCTGGAAATCTCTTTCGTACTCTGGGTCATCGATAAGGCTGCCCACTTCTGAACGCGGTGGATCGTCGTTTTCCAAGAGGATGCCACTAGGCCTTACTAGGGGAGTGCTAGCACAACTCGTTTGACTCTTGGTGTCGTCGCGCGCGCTGAAGCTTGCCCTGGCTCTACCCTTCTGTAGTTGAGAAGCCGCTGTCATGAAGGTGATGAAGTGACGCGATCATGTCAAGGACGCAGTAACTTACACAAGTTTCCCTTCATTGCTTCACTTATATTCGATGGTAACCGGGACAGAAATTGCGGTAGGGGGGTGAGCGCAGGAGTAGAACGTGCCGTAGACCCTCCCCTTCCCCCCTTCAAAACTTCTTTATACTTTGTCTGCCACAGCCTCGAGTTCTTCTTGAGATCTTGCTGGTGTTGTGTAAAGGGCGTGAACTCTACCTCCAAAACTGTTTCGACATGTCGACTGCAAATTTCAAGATGATGTGTAATCAGCTCCGCAAGCCAATACCTATAACATGTAAACAAGGGATGGTTATAAATACAACAAATGCTAGACATGCCTTAGCTGCTCCGCCAATACTTCATGGTCAGTAAAATTGACCTGTATGCGTTCGATCAACAGTTTTGTGACCGACGTTATAGCTTTCTCGAGACAATCAGAAGCAGCCTCCGCCCACGATGTTTGGAAGGAGGCAATGAGAGATAGTTTGGCTTGATGCAACGCGTGTTCTGACAGCTCACTCGAGGTAAACCTAGAAACAGTCACTATTATGAACCTTGCATTCCTTACTCGTACTTACCTCCTAATGTGTTTCTGCATATCATCAAGATAGAAAGGCGTCGAGTCCTCAGCAGAAATTTCTTCATCTCCACCTCCAGCCAGATAACAGATCACATCTGGGTCGACATTCGCTGAACGAGGAAGAGGAACAAATGTAGGGGCAGTCTTCCAGATAGAAGACTTGAATTCCGAATACAGCTCGTTCATCTCTTGCAGCAAAGAGGAAGACGGTAAGGTTCCATGAATAGCTTGTTGGACTTCACCACTGAGGTGGCTCAGAAGGCTGAGCATGTACGTGGTGGGCTCGTTGACATCCGATATCTCTAGGAGCTGCTGGTTGCATTTATTCAAGTATTGCGACGCCGTCACGCGTAAGAGAGACAGACTGAGAAAATCAGTCAGTAGATGTGGACTAAATTGAAAAGATATCACCTCTTGTTGATTCGTTGGTTAAGGAGACCACTCAAGGCGTTAAGCATATTTTTCATTCCAAAGCGGTCGCGATTCGGCATGTCGGACCAGGGTGCGGTGATTGCAAAATAAGACCGTTCATCGCGAGCCATGCCAAATCCTGAGGTGCTGAGACCTTGTGAGTTGATCATTGGATTCAAGCAGTAGAAGCCGTGTTCCAATGTATTCGAACGACCCTCGAAGATGTCAACCCAGAATTTTTGGTTCGTTTGGACGTGATTCAATGGTTCAGGGGGAATAACCATGGCCCCTGAAGGTTATTATTAAGATGCAGATAACAAAGGAAGACTGTCGAAGATACCTATTGTGTTAACACCCTTTGGGTCAACTTGTTGGGCGAGGTTCAGCGCTTTGAGGCTGCCAAAGACACCTAGAGGCCATGTCAGCTCAGTTCCTGAAGAGCATGACTAACGAACCTGCCATTGGGATGGTTGCGATTATGAGACAGTTTCCCTTGATCTGTGATAGCACCAGTTCCTTTATGGTGAGTTGGGTTTCGAAACCATCCTGGGCGTCGAGATCTTCGCGTTAGAGGTCAGCAAAGGTATTAGATAGAAGAAAGAGGTAGACGAACCAACAAGGTCGAAAAAGGTTAAATCAACCAGCTCAGGTCCCTCAAGCTCAATACAGACTACATTGCGCGACAGGCAGTGCACGGCTTTTGTCGGAATGTTCTTATCAAGTTCACTCATCGACACCTTCATAACCTTATCCAGGGAACATTCCGGGTGGAAAATGTGAAAGTGGGCTCTCTTCATGGCGGGACCGAGAGTCGAGTCATCGCTGATCTCACCAAAGTCGGTGATGGATACAGGGTACAACGGCTCATTGTCATCGTCAAATTCACGTCGTATAGTTATGCGGCACTTCCAGGCCGACGAGCGAGCGAGACGGTATTCAAAAGTGCATGACTGCTTCCCTCGTTGGACGTCGACCTGACATACAAACCAAATCAATATTAGTGACTGAACCTCAAGCGACAAAGAAAACACGTACACCTAGAATTGAGCTGATGATTCGTGACTTCTCTATTACGAAAAACTCAGATAAATGCGCCCAGAAGAGGTAACAATGGGTAGACGTTACCTGCACTTGCACCAAGGAGAACGATTCTTGGGATGTCAAAGTCCGACTGCGCACTGACCCGCCAAGAAATCCGAGTCAGTAAAGAATATACAGCAGTACAACATGGCCAAGTACATACCCAGTATCGCGAAGCTTGTTGATTACTTGGATGAGCTGAGGCGAGGTGGACTGCATGACTTGAGTTCGGTCATTCGCTTAACTTTGGTAACTCAATCTTTGGGTCCTCAGGGTTATGTCACGTGCTACTTTGTCTAAATTTGGCTCGAATCCTGGGCCTGGGTGGTATGCGTCACGTGTATGGTACATCTCATGGCAATTGTTTCGTCGCATTTGATTCTCATATCATATACCGATAACTATGTCGTACAATAGCATACAAGCGTCTCTGCGATGTATACAAGCTAAAAAATATGAACAAATATGACAACGGTTGGGTATCAGGCACGGTCACAGGACATCCCTTCCTCTGTTATGTAGCCATGCTGCCGTCTTCTGAGTCTGCCACTTATCCCCCAACAAAGGATGTTATCAAAGGAATGATGTTCTGCGTGCTAGTAATAGAAGTACAAGGTTTCGGTCTATGTCATATCGGTCTATGTAGCAGAGGCGGAGGGTGCTGATTGAGTACAGCTTGAAAAGAACGAGAACAATGAAATTCCAGGAGCTAGAATTTGACATTTGAGACAAAGCAAGCATCTGTGGCAGCTAGTCCATCTATTCGTCGGGTGCTACAAATTGCAAGTTCAGTTCAGACTTTCCATAGACCAGTAACAACCTTACCTGAGTGCGTTTCCATCAAATGACACGGTGATCATCGTCAACCTTGTCCACTGGTCCAGGAGTAAAGATTCGGCAGTCTGTGCCAGACACCTCAAGGATAATACATCCATCCTCGAGGGCTTCTTTCTTGACATCGGGTGGAAATTCTACCTCTTCAAGGGCCAGAAAACCAGAGACAGGAACACCATACGCTTCACTGACTATCTGACACTTCTTTCTGAGATTTGCAAGGGCCAGAACAGGATAGCACAGTTTGACTCTATTACTGCCAATCGGCCATCCATGTCAATCAATCCATCGATTTCAGCAATAATATTACTCTGTTCTTGATTGTGTGATGAAGGGTAATGTGTTCTTGGCTTACACCTAGGTATATGTGCACCGCTTCGATCACATTGTCTTGAATAGAGAACCTCGGAGTACGTTGATCCAAGATGTGTTCCAATTCTGCAGTGATCTTATCAAAGTTTCATATTGTTGACATATCTTCCAGTTCTGCAAGTTAATTTCTTCATGGAATTCGATGGTTTTTTGATTATGCAATCATAGTATTTCACGGATAGCTTCAACCAAGCCTTGAAACATCTTGGGTATCCATTCACAGAGTGACTTAAAGTTATGATATAGTACATTTGCCAAGGACAGTTGTTTTGTGAGGAGCTTTGTGAACTCACGCACCTCGCGAATGAGTGACCTCGGAGATGTATCATGGTACTTCAAAGCTCCAATTATTTGACCACGCTTTCTGTGGCGCATGAATGTTACGTTACAGTCTTTGTATTTTCAATACCAGGACGTTTGGAAGACATCTGGCGGAAGGGAATAAACAGTTGACAGGAGAGATTCAAGTTGAACGGCATGAAAATACGAGTAGATAGAGATGAATACAACACCCTGCGGTTAACGTTGGTGAAATGAAATGAGCGGGCGCAGTCTTGAAGATGTGTGCTGACCCCAAGTCGGGTATTCGGGATTTGCCGAATTTTCTCTCCAAACAACTTGCAATTGGACCTTTGAGTTGTCATTGAAAACCCAATACATATACCGTGACGGGGTACGTAAATGCAAGCTGATGAGACTTTGATATGGTTGGTGGTTATCATCATGATTAGGGGATTCAGCTATGATAGCACAAAAAGAGTTTCTTAGCCAGGCGTAAATTCTTCAACCAAATATAATGTACAGGAGCTGGTGAATTGTTGATAAACTTGATTATTGATAAGCACAACATGTGACTTAGGGAGGATGACGAGGAAAGGGAAGAGGGTGTAGGAATGACGATGAATATCCCCGTTTTGCTAGAATAGCATCAAGAATATGCATGTTCAACGAAGGAGGACAATACTCACAGAAGCAACGCCCACTTTCCCATTTTCAAACGCTAGATATCTAGAAGATCGCGATGACCAGCCAAGCTAGCTGTATGATTGTCAATTCAAACAATGTCTTCTCATCTCGCACAATCCGGTCCAGATTGCGAATCAACAAAAGCGTCAAAGTTTCCAATAAGACGGCCATATGCTTCTCACAGGGTAACGTGTGTACTGAAAAGGATATTCCATATTGCAGTCAGGACATAATTCTTTCTCAAATCCTATCTTGGCGTGCATGATCACGATGTACTGTACATGCAGCTTCTGTACATGTATAGATGGGCCGTGGAACCCTCAGGCTTCCCACGAATCCCTGACATTAGCATGCTTTACATCGATCTCAAACTCCATGTCTCCCCTTCCTGAAATTGCCCAGCACCACCTTCCATAATTCGTTGTCACTGCCGGAACACCGATCAGCGTGGTGCCGTGCTCTCCTTGAGAAGGTCCTCAGCATATTCACCTAAGGGACCTGATTGCGGAGCTATGCCTTGAGCAGGAGGAACGACCATCATATCTGGCTGTATGTTGTTGATGACCTGAACTAGAGCACCGGTGTGGACATCAAATGGAAAAGCACTGTTGAAGGGTGCAACCAGTAGGATGGGATCAACAAACCAGAAAATGTAGGATTGGGCAGGAGGCCATAGGAGGGCCCATGCAATGAACTAGCCACGGATTGGTGAGTCTCTGTAAGCAGTAATGGGACCATCTGAGGGAGAGAAGGAACATTGCTCCTTACTCGTGCGGCATCATTTGAGGTTCGGACTTGGCGTTCATCTGGTAAGGAGGTCTCAACCACACTATGACAGAGATCTTGTTGGAGGTGAGGTATACTCGCAATGCGCATACGGACGAATGTGGCTCTGTCATATGATGAAAAGACAGAATCAGCGAGGTCGTGCCAAGAGCTTGAAAGGGTGACGAAAGTGTGAAAACATATGGACTTATGCGGTACGCAACGTGCAACTCCCACAATACTTTACACCCCTGACATAGTCACGGTGTTAATTGATAAACTCGATTTTTGATATGCGCGATTAAGCAGAGCATGTGACCAAGTCGCGTCTTTTCTGCATTCGCACTGACATCCCATTAACAGGACAAACTTCCAAGCCGCCTTTGCCACTGTTTCACACACCATCATCTTATTACTGTCAGCATGAGTACTAAATTGCTGCGCTTTACCTTTTCTCCCTTTCTCCTTGCTCCTTGTCTCGTCAAAAGTTCATGTCCAATCCCGGGCCAGTCCACTTCACCTCCTCCAAAAGTCCTAGGTAACACCGGTATGTTATATTATCCCATTGACACAACCAAGTAAGGAATAATTGAGCATTGAAATAGCAGAATACAAATAAGCACCAATCATGAAGTTAGGCAAGTCACTCCATGAACCTCGGAGCAATGCGCTTCCCGGGAATTGGATATGGCCATTAAAAGGGAGGATAATTTCCAAAAGGCCCTCCGTCGTCTGAGGAAAAGATCAGACAAATTTTGGGAAGAATACCTTCCATGTGAAGACAAGGTCACAGAGGCAGTGCGGATATATCTTCGTGCAAAACCCAAATAGATGTGCTTTGATCAACGAATCATCAAGGGTGTTGCTATTGGTACCAGAATTCTGGAACGATCAAGACTAAAGATGCCCGTGTTCCCTCAATTGCCCTCGAAAATCTCAAGTTTAAGTGCAAGGGACTAGCTGAAGAACAAGGTATTCCTGTACAAGATGTACAAGACTTCCTGGGAGGCTGTAGGTAACACCCAAGCTCAAAAAAGAGGCACTGAAATGTGGTGTCAGGGTAGTTAGAGCATCAGGAGAAGTGATTGACACTGAGAGTTAGGAAACTATTTGTATCATTATCAGAAACTGATTAATACTGTACTGTACACCACTTTTTATTTGATGTCTGAATATCAATATCACCAGCCCCACTATCACCAGGCCTGCACTTTTTGTTTGCTTCAGATGATTGTTCTATTCCATCGGTCACTTCATCTGCATACCCCAAATTTCTGCACCAACCTCCAAGGCACGTTTGCCTTCCAGCCACAGCATCGCCTCTATCAGAAAAATCAATACCGCAGAAGCCGCTACATTGGTGTTCATGAAACCATACCTCTGTATGTTTTCGGAACGACCTTGCGAGGACACCTTGCCTCCTCATCACGATGCCCTCGAGCCCATGTAAACCTGAAATCGTTCGTCGTCTGCTCCAGACCAGTCTTCACATCAACTACGTTCGCTCTCACACCTACGTGCTGTTATCATTGATGATATGTTGATGCACATAAACATGGATATCATTATGATCGAGCGGGTACAGGTGGGAATGGTGGAGAGAACAGTGAGCATAGTGAAAAGGGGAATCACAGAAACCTACGGCAATTGTTGTGGACTGAGGTGAAGAGGTGGTGTAGAGTATTTGGGAGGTTAAACGCAGGATTGATCCGATTGGCACTGGTCGGGCAAAGGAGATGCCATCGAGCGACAAAAAGTTGACTGGGCCGCGTGTGAAAAGGCTTGCGTTTGTGACGCCAAGCTAAGATTGTCAGGTGTCAGTCTCAACAATAGCAAGATAGAGAGCACAGTGATTTTGACAGAAGAATGGGAAAGACACACACCTCATATGCCAGACGCATCAGGTAACCACCAAAAACTTTCTGATGAACGCTGTTCAATCACGGGTCAGTATCAGTGTCAGTGATAATTGTCTGTTTCAAATGGGAACGTACTTGCGTTCTTGGGGGAACATGAGCATTGTCTTTTCGAGCTTGGTATCTCCCATCCATACGCGTCCATCATCCTTCTGGCTTGATAGTGTATCCTGGCCATAGGTAAGGAAGAATGTGTGCAACTCTTCGGCCTCTTCAGATGTTGGTGGGACACGAGAAAGGGAGCGGAGCGCAAGAGACTGGCGCCGTTTCTTCATGTCTATTGATAGGATATCTATGAGACTGGATATTCCAACGTGTACGGGCAGACGCATACATTCACCGATAGCATATAGTGACTGTTCTTCGGCGCTGGTGGTAACAAGTTGATTGACTTTGCGCGCCCGATGGGTATGAGCATCTCGACAAACCATGGAGAATCGCCCTGTAATCTTGAGTCCTGGCGTAACCACGAGGGCACAGATGCCATACCAAGCAAGACAGTCTCATCTGGTTGATTGTCCCCAATGCTCTCCATCTTTACAGCCACTTCCATTGAACTACTCCCCGTGTATATCACTTGCCCACTCAGTCTTAGATCCCGGTTGGGATGTAGTGGTGCAAGCATATCCAATCTAGGATACAGATAGTAGTTAGGGGTGTTAAGCTGTCCAACTGCACGACATACCGGTCAACAGACGCGGTCACGATGTAGAAACCGCGTTCCTGTATTCTGCCTAGCGTTCCAACGGTGGGACCGAGTGTATGTTTGTACGCGATGGATCCAGCCAGGGAGTCCAGGTGTTCCATAAGCCTATTGCATATAGGTAACGGTAAGCAACGGCAAGAGACAAGAATGTCCAATGAATACCGCAAAGGACTCGACGTGCAACTGACTTTCCTATCCGGATCCCACCAGACGCGTTTGTGTATTGCTCGAGAAGTTCAGGGGTTGAGCCGAATGGGAGGATGAGTTCCGAGTATGAATCGTTCATCGTTCGTGGTGGGAGCGGTTCCTGTGGTGCAAGAGTCGACTGTGGAATGGGTGGCTCTTCACGAGCTGGTTTAGGTGCCGAGTTTAGGAGAATTTCCGACCATAGTCCTGGCGACCTCAAAGGCATCATGCTGTGCGTCAGGGGAGGTTAGTATCCAACTAGTACGGTGTTAGGATACTGACTTGTGGTAGGTTGGATCCGATTTTTCCCCTGGTATGAATTATACGCCATCTAGAAATGATACTCAGGGATTGGGGGTGGCAAAGACGAAACTCACTGACTACCTTCAACAACTTGTCCATTGTTGACACATCCTCGTTCTCCTTTGCAACGGAGCTGGACACGTCACTGGTGCTACTGAGCTTCCTTGCCACAACTGATGAGCAAAGAAAGAGCCGGTGTGGTACCAGTGCTAGTGTTCGAAATGCCGGCAAGAGGAGCATTCTTGATATGATGATATGTTTTTGGTAAGAAGAAATACAATTATCGCGTGGGTTTCTTGTTTCCAAGCAACGACAAATCAGGTCAACCAACTTCAGAATCTACAGTAATGGCACCCTCACCCCAGTGAAATACCCTTGTTGTTGCCATCATTGCACTTGAAATAATATTCTCTCTCATATTGCATTGGCTGGCATGCCCTGCAAATTGTTTATCTGGTGCGATTGATATCAGACTTCCAACCTCCGTAGTGGCCGCACCGCTCCCAGTGATGTAGTGATGTCCTCTTCGCATATCATAATTACTACATGGAAACCTGACAATGTGTATGAATTATTCGTGGTTATAGCTCGTCTCTACAAATCCGCCGTATGATTAGGACGAGCTTCAAGACTCCTTTGACCAGGGACAAGCTTGCATTATACTCTTTATGAACGTGGTAACTCCCCGTTGCTACATCCGTGGATATCTTGGTATCTATACAAGTGATCTATCAAATGCAACCCTCCGAAATCATACTCTTGACATCCTTCCAATCAGAAATCCCACTGTAAATGGAGGAGATTAGGCAGGGCCCCATCTAAGGATAGCATGGTTACTTATATCCATTCGTTGTTGCCAGATTGTGTTGTTGTCTCCACGTCTTTTGCTTTGATAACCTCTCCTTGAGCTGTTCAGCTGCGCTGGCCAGCTTGACGCTCCCTTCAGCGACCTGAGATCCATTCTCTTTTGCCAAGCCCAAGCCGGCCTCCCGCTTCGCCATGCGTTCGCTCTTCTGGGAAGAAGCAAGACTTAAAGTTCGGACAGTGGTACGTCTCACCGGTTAACACTCTTAGTGCCACTGATGCAACTACTGATACGACTTGAAAATGTGAAGTACAAACGCATCACCTTGAATTGGATCACAATTTTTTTCTTCGTTCTCAGCGTGCTTTATTGCTTTGGCCAAGGAATCGTTGAATCTTTCTCTTATACACTCGATACAGAATATCATGGAATCCTCTCGGGGATTACCAAGACTGCGGGGATCCCTTTTACTAATATCACCTATCTTACGGGTTTCAAGGGCACCCTAGGACACTTGGACCTCCGAATGTGCAGTGACATACCCTATGGAAAATCGCCCCAGCCTTGTGTCAACATATTCAACTCATCTGACTACAATGAAGTATCGGTATGTTTCCAAAGAAAATCCATTCTCAAGTTTGGAACGCTGAAAGTTGAACAGACTTCCCTACCACAATCACGGGTCATAGCCAACCTCAATGGCGGTGTCTCTGTTGAAGTACACCGCGATGAGGTGTCATCCCAGATTGATGGCGTCACGCTTATTCTGCGCAACGGCACCAACGTATTCATTAACGACCACTGTGCGCAGATTCTGGTCCAACCTCGAGAAAAGTCTGTGATTTGTTCAATGATGTGCCTCATCTAATCCACCGCATATAACAGCATCAGAACGTCACGCAGCGAAGACATCACCATCATCGCACTGCAGTTCTGGCTTTTAATCATCTCGGTGATTGCCATTGTATTTAGTTCTGTGCCTCACCTGTGAGTTGAACAAGTGTAGTTTTTTTGTTTTCAGATTCGTGACTGTCAATAACTATGTTTTCTGACTGCCGTCGCATTTATTTAGTATCGCCGTTCTCTTCACGCGATTCATGATATCAGGAGGGATGTTCTACCGAATATGGAGGACCGAGTATAGGCAGAACGTGTTTGACGAATTGGTTGCCAAGGCTGGCACTCCCTGTTCGCTTGATATTCTATCATCGTACTCGAGGACTCGGATGATGTACGAGGTACGCGGGCGTTCATCGGAGGGTGCCACATGAACTGACGCTCCCCAAGATCATCAACGTATCCCTTGGTGGCTCTGGTTTCCTCATTCTTGCCTTGGTCTCCATTCAATTAATCAAGGTGCTTTTCGTCCTATCATGCGCCAAATTCCCACTCATTCACCACAACTCTTCTTTCAAGGTCTACAATACTCAATCAGTCCGGCGCATTGGTGCCCCAAAGCGCATCTTGCGAATGCACAAGGTACTGTAGTTGTGTGCTTTGTAACCCTCCATGACATGTCGATTTACCTTTTTCTTTTCTTTAGTTTTTCTTGGCCATACTCGCATGTATGCAGATGGAGCTCATTACCTTGATCGTCTCGCTCGGGCTCTGGATCGACATCGTCATGAACACGGCCATTGGCGGCCTCATCCTCAATCGTGTTCTATATCAACTTGGGTATATAAGCACAGCAATCGTAAATCATACCGTTAAACATTAAACCCGCCTTGTGCGCTGACCTCCATTTTTTTTCTGCCAGTTACTCGTTCCTTGGATTATCCTAGTACGTGATGCTGTTGGTCATACAGACAACGAAAGCTGAATGAAAATTCTAGGGCTGGAAATCCATCCGCGGTGAAAAGAGGAAAATGATGAACCTTTTCATCGCCGTCGACTTTGTCCTCATTGCAATCTGGTCTATTACATTCTACTCGCAATCATACAGATGGTGAGTGGACGATAATAGCTGCATGGTCCTCATTTTCATCATACTAAATGCCCCCTCTCTTTTTGATGTAGGACGTTCGTCCAGTGGCCATTTATGGGCGCGTTCAGTGTTGCGTCTTTCGTGCTCCTCACGATAAGTATCATCCTCGGTGTCACCTGTAGACTCAATTTTGGCAAAGGCCTAGCCGAGTACCGTACGTGTCATTGCTTCTTTTTGTTCTCTTCGTACTCCAAAACCACTCCCAACTGTCTATAGTGAACGCCGAAGATGCCCTCGCCCGAGTACGCTTCGCACCAGAGGTGTTCACACATGACTCTGAGGCAGACGAAAAGGCAAGTCCGCAAGGCATTATAGCAATCACAAAGCCCAAGGCTCAGTACGACCAGACCCGGAGAACGAGCTCGACTTCCGAGTTCTTCCCTGCTCTTCGCTTCTCTAGCCGCCCGCAGAGCTGGAACCCGACTGTGATGGGACACTTGTAATTCACATACAGTGTATATGTGTAGTTTTGTTGTTGTTTAGCTATTGCTTTTAGTCTACTTCTCTGTGTTTTTGTATTTTTCTTTTTCACATTTCAGTTTTGATTTTCTGTACATCAAAAATTTGGACATCACTACAAGTGGAATCAGTGAGAAATGAATTAGATGTATTACAAGAATTAAGGGAATTCAGAAAGCAAACATGAAAACAAAACTGGTAGTAGAACATGATTTCCAATTTCTAGCACAGGTTAAACAGTACTTTTTTAAAGAATTGATATTAATATGTACATCGTGATTTAACCTTATTCTCTCCTTCCCGCCGAACCGGTAACAGTCTATGGAGGGGGAACGGGTCCACTAGACTCAAACGAAGGCAGCACAAGTGCCGCATAATTATACCGAAACCCAACTCGCCGTCATGATAAAGGAATTGGTGCTATCACAGATCAAGGGAAACTATCTTATCATAGCGACCATTACAGTGGCAGGTTCGTTCAAGTTAGTCATTCTCTTGAGGAACTAGGCTGATATGTGTTAGAAACTATTGTTTATTTCTGTTTATATTTATTTATCTACACTTCGGACAAGTTTAGTTATACCACAGTTCAGTCTCTTGATATGACTGAACTGTGAGTATCCTTACATTCTTTTCACTTATAGCCTATACTAATTATCTCATAGTATCTAATTAAGTATTAGGTATATTAATAGAGTCTCTTGATATGACTGAACTTATCTAATTAAGTATCAGATTTCTCTCAATATGGTCTCTAAGTGTCTTTGGCAGCCTTAAGTGCTGAACCTCGCTCAACAAGTTGACGCAAAGGGTATTAACACAATAGGTGTCTTCTCCGACACTGGCAGACAGTCTTCCCTGGTCGTCTACATCTCAATAATAACATTCAGGGGCGATGGTTATCCCTCCCGAACCATTTAATCACGTCCAAACGAACCAAAATTCTTGGGTCGAATCCTTGATGGTCGTTCGAATACATTGGAACGCGACTTCACTCTTGAATCCGACGATCAACTCGCAAGTCTCAGCACCTCAGGGTTTGGCCCGGGCATGTCTCGTGATGGACGGTTTTTATTTTGTAATCACTGCACCCTAGTCCAACATGCCGAATCGCGACCGCTTTGGAATGAAAAGTATGCTTACGGTCTTGAGTGCTCTCCTTAACCAACGAATCAACAAGAGGTGATAGTATTATTGTTGATTTCGTACTCATTTACTGACTGGTTTCCTCAGCCTGTCTCTCTTACGCGTGACGGCATCGCAGTACTCAGATAAATGCAATCAGCAGCTCAAGAGGTATCGGATAGCCCACCACGTACATGCTCAGCCTTCCAAGTCACCTCAGTGGTGAAGTCCGACAAGCGATGCACCGAACTTTGCCGTCTTCCTCTGTTCTGCATGAGTTGAATGAGTTGTATTCGGAATTCAAGTCTTCTATCTGGAACATTGCTCCTGCTATTCTTTCTCTTCCTCGTTCGGCGGATGTTGACCCAGATGTGATCTGTTATCTGGCTGGAAGTGGAGATGAAGAAATTTCCACTTAGGATCCAACGCCTTATTATCTTGATGATATGCAGAAACACATTAGGAGGCAAGCACAAATAAGGAATGCAAGAACCATGAGTGACTTCTCTAGGTTTTCCTCGAGTGAGCCGTCAGATCACGCGTTGCATCAAGCCAATCTATCTCTCATTGTCTCCTTCCAAACACCGTGGGCAGAGGTTGCTTCTGATTGTTTCGAGAAAACTGTAATGTCGGTGACGAAACTCTTGATTGAACGCTTACAGGTCAATTTTATTGACCACGAAGTATTGGCAGAGTGCAGCTAAGGCATGTCTAGCACTTGCGAGAAAGTGATACTACTACTTTTTATTCGCTTACGAAGTAAAGGCTCATTACTTTATTATTAAAGTAGAAGAAGTTTTGGCCCGTATCTATAACCATCCCCTGTTGTCATGTTATAGGTATTGGCTTGTGGAGCCGATAACACACCATCTCGAATTTGCACTCGACATGTCGAAACAGTTCTGGAGGTAATTTGACGCCATTTGCTCAACACCAGAAAGATCTCAAGAACTCGAGGTTGAGGCAGGCAAAGTTGTTGAAGTGGAAGTTCTACTTCACGTTCTACTCCTGCACTCACTCCTCTATCACAATCTCTGTCCCGATTACCAACGAATACAATTGAAGCAATGAAGGGGAACTTGTGTAGGTTTCAGCGCTCTTGACATGATGGTGTCACTTGATCGCCTTCATGACGGCGGCATCTCAACTACAGAAAGGTAAAGCCAGGGCAAAATTCAGCACGCACGACGACACCAAGAGTCGAACGAGTTGTGCTAGCACTCCCCTAGTAAGGCCCAGTGGTATCCTGTTGGAAGACGACGATCTACCGCATTCAGATGGTGGATATCTGGACGCAGTTCCGGATCGCATGGCAAGTGAGTATATCAATGTCTAGGGTGATATCATGCATTCTAATATTATCCATTCAGCGAATTGTTGATTATGTCCCATCTCTGGTCAACTTCAAGCTCGTCAGGGCAATAGGGATAACCTTCTCCCATTCTTCATTTGCATTGGGGAAGGCTGTTCACACGCGGCCCAGTGAACTTCTTGTCGCTATATGGCATCCGACCAGTGCCAATCGGATCAATTCTGCGTCTAACCTCCCAAATACTTTACACCACCTCCTTGCCTCAGTTCACAACAATTGCTGTAGGTTTCTGTGATACCCGTTTTTATCATGCTCACTGTTCTTCCCCATTCCCTACTGCACCCACCCAATTATATTGATATTGATATATATATATGCATCAACATATTTCAATGATAACAGCATGTAGGTGTGAGAGCGAACGTGGTTGATGTGAAGACTGGTCTTGAGCAGACGACGAACGATTTCAGGTTTACGCGGGCTCAAGAGCACCGCGATGAGGAGGAGGCAAGGTGTTTACGCAAGGTCGTATAGAGGTACGGCTTCCTGAACATCAATGTGGCGCCTTCTGTGGTATTGATTCACTGATAGAAACGGTGCTGTAGTTGGAGGGCAAACGTGACTTGGAGGTTGGTGCGGAAATTTGGGGTATGCAGATGATGAAGTGATCGATGGATACCTGGAGCAAACCAACAAAAAGTGCAGGCCTGGTGCCAGTGATAGTGCACCTGGTGATATTAATGATCAGACATTGGACAGAGAGTGGTGTACAGTATTAATTGGTTTCTGACAAGGATACAAATAGTTTCCTAGGTCTCAGTGTCAATCACTCCTCCTGATGCTCTAACTACCTTGAAACCACACTTTAGTACCTCTTTTTTGAGCTTCGGCATTACTCTACAACCTCCCAGGAAACCTTGTATAGCATGTTCAGGAAAGCCCGATTCCTCAGCTAGTAGCTTGCACTTCAACTTGAGATTTTCGAAGGCAGTTAGGGATTGCTGGTTTGAGACTCCACAACTGCAAGACCACCTTTGATCTCAATCATTCCATTAATCATGTTGGCAATGGTAGCATCACGCCTCATGATGGCTTGATTAAGGGACATCTGGTCAGGTCCTGCACGAAGATATATCCGCACTGCCTCTGTGATCTTGTCTCGACATGGGAAGTGTTTCTCAAACATTTTTTCTGATATTTTCATCTCACGACGGGGGGTCCTTTGGAGTCTATCAGACTCCCGGGAAGAGCTGGTAGACCGTTTGGCTTCTAGGCTTGTGGACTTGGACTTGCCTGACCTCATGTTTGGTGAATTATTTCTGTTCTGCTAATCCAATGCTTGATTACTATACTCCTTACTTGGTTTTGTGAATGGGAAGATACAACGTTCGGAGGAGATGAAGCGCACTGGCCTGGGAAAGAATAAGAAAGGGAACAGCAATTTTATATTCATGGCTGAGATGAGAGATCTATGTGTAGCGAGGCATGAGCACCCAAAGACCTCACATTATCATACTAAATGATGTGCGTCCAGTGGCCATTCATATACGCGTTCAGTGTTACATTTTTCCTGCTCCTCACGATAAGCATCATCCTTGGTGTCTCCTGAAGACTTGATGTTGGCAAAGGCCTAGCCGAGCGGATGAAGAGGCAAATCTGCAAGACATTTAGCAATAACAAAGCCCAAGTCTCAGTACGACCAGACCCGAAGAACAAGCTCAACTTCCGAGTTCTTCCCTGCTCTCCGCTTCTCTAGCCGACCGAAGAGCTGGAACCCGACTGTGATGCCTTTTGGACAATTGTAATTCACATACAGTATATATGTGTATTTGGCTAGTCTTTTTATACCTCTCTGTGTTATTCTATATTTTTTTTTTCACATTTCGGTTTTTATTTTGTGTACACTAAAAATTTGGACATCATTACAAGTGGAAACAGTGAGAAATTTGAATTACATGTATTACAAGAATTAAGACAGTTCAGAAAGCAAGCACGAAAACAAGACTGGTACAACATGGTTTCTAGCAAACAGGCTACAAGCTCAGTACTTTTAGAAAACACCCCAAAATTAATATATCGTGATTCAAACCTCGTTATTCTCTCCTCGTGAACCAGTAACAGTCTGTGGAGGGGAAATGGGTCCACTAGACTCAAATGAGGGCAGCACAGGTATTCGGGGTAGTGGTCTGATAGGCCGTCCCGACGACTTGCGAAACGAATGAGAACCAGTAGGGACATCCAAAGTTGGCGGGGGCTCCGTCGGTATTTCTACCAGTTCCATTTCAGCCCCATCATGTTCATCACCAGTACCATGAACATCATCATGGCGGTCGCGATTGCCACCAATCATATCGATACCACCATCACCATTAACCCCGTCATTCTTCGTGTCGTCGTTACCATCCAGCCTCGTGTTATTGGTGTTGTTCGCTGCCCTCGGCTCTTTCGTCGAACCACCAACAAGCAAGGACAGTTGTTTAACTGACATCCCAGACTTGCGGTACAACTGCTTCTTCATTCGGCGCGTGGCGGAGCTAATAACGCTCGGCGTACGAGTAGATACCATGCTTGGTGCTGGTCCCGCTCCGTTTTCCACTCCATTCCCCCCTGCCATCTCAGAAAATAGCGGCAACGACGACGAGAGCTTGAGTGTGCTCCAGTTGTTGCTCGTGAAGACCGAGTTACGCACGAGTGTCAAATCACGCGGAGGGGCAGGAGCGGGATCCTGGCGGGTGGTAGTTGGAAACGCGATGGTGTACGTATTATGTTTGACCGCCCCCGCCCTGGTTGTGGGGGACGACGAACCGGATTCGGTATCGCCTTCTTTGGAGAAGTACACGGGTGGAAAGTCAATGCTCTCAAGAGCGCTGCTTACTTGAACTGTGTGTGGCAAGGCAGAAAGCTTTAGTTTATATCACATTTACAAAGACAGCCTGTGATGCTTACGGTAGTGCGCCAAGCCCTGCCCAAATTTGAACCGACACCAAATGGCAAGAATAGACGAAATGATGACAAAAATGTATGCTGTGACGGTGATGGTTGCAAAGAATGGCCATGTTGTGAAGATGAATCGGTACACTAAGAAAAATGAGAATGAGCGATAAGTATAGATGCTTTTTTGTGTTATGTTACTCACGTGCGCTCCAGAACATCACGGTGGACGTAGTAAGGAGGATAACCGAAATGATGCAAAATAGGACGAATCGCCATTTGCACTCTCGACGGATAAACTTCCAACCCTAAGGTGCTCAAAGTTCAGGAATCATTATCTTACCGGGAATATATCAACTTACTAAGAAAAGCCACGGGAGTACCAACTGCAAGACAATAAAAAATATTACTTTCGAACAAAGAAGGATAACACATAAACTCACAATAAGGATGATAACAAATGCAGCTAGATACCATTCTATATGTCGTGCAAGATATCTGATGTTGCCCCTCGTTACTTTGTCTATCCAGATTGCTGATGAAGCAAGAGTCATAAAGCCTGTCAGCTGTAGGCTGACATAGAACAACAATACAAACTGATGGGGACGGAATGAGCAACTTGTGAATAGCACAACAATCGTCCTGGAGAATACATACTTTGAGCATTCTTTCTATTCCAGGAGAAGGCCCGACAAGAGCAAAGGTTTGTGTGTTGTAGATCTACATAGTTTTAGTCAACGTGCAAGACAAATTCACTAAGAGAGTATGGCTACCTTGTATAACTTGTAAGACAGGAATAACATGATCGCAAGCGTAGTAGCGTTCGCCATGAGGATAGGTATCTGTAGAGCGTCAGCACAGTCGGCACTTTTGCCAAAATGATATCCCGCTACGAACTGCGTGTTCATTCCTCAGTTTCCACCAATCCGCCAATGGATCAACATTGTTGCAAACGGACATGATGATATCGCCTTGATATATTTGCATCAAGTGATATGATGACGAGACCCGGTATGCCGTCCAAGCAGTGCTGAAAATATGACCGAGGAGCCCAGCTCCCAAGTGAGGTAGGGATTCAGAAAGAATCTTCAACAGAAAAAGGTGAGCCAACGACGCGTCCTCATCTTAGTCAGTGGAAACCCCCCTACCGTGACCAAAGAAAGTGAAAAGAGCCACAGGTAGTAACATAATGTCACTATGTCCTCTCTTCGCTCGTCACCAAGCCTACCGTAGAGCATGAGCTAACCTTCCCCTGGAGAGAAAGAGAAAACGCCTTACCTCTCTTGTAACCAACGCAGCGCCTTTGCACAGTTTTGATTTTGCGTAGAAGTCGGTTTGGTTATTGGAGGTTTGTTCGGCGGTGTAGCTCCACTAGCCAAAGCGTTACTATTGATATTGCCAATTCCTCGCTTCAATCTCCACACCTGCACCATACCAATCTGTTAGACGCATCGCTTCATACCGCGTGGGGGGGAGGAAACTTACATCGTAGGCGGCGTGACGAGTATCACGTATGCGTATGCCATGAGATACCAGTAGGGCACGGCTGGACCGGAGCCGACTGAGATGATAATGAAGATGACTATCAGGCAATGTGACACGATTCGAAACATGCACTGGCATGGTGTGCCGCTTCCAATCAAGAAACGTTCCACTGCTGCCTTGCCCACCATTGTTCCCAGTAAGCGAAGCGCCAGTACTACTATTAGTCACTGGCGTACACCTCGCCGACTGCTGGTCAGGGAGGCGGTCGCAGTATTGCAGGGTGCCCTCAATGATTACAGGTAGGCCCTGCGTCACGTTGGCCTTTGAGATGGTGTTGGAGAGGAGGGCCACGGCTTTGGTGTTGTCCGCAAAGGTGATGGCTTGTAGGACTACGAGGATGATGCATGATATGAAGGCAAGGAGGAAGTAGACGAGGGTGTATGGATTCAGAGTGATTCTGGTGTACTGTGGTCACGAGATCCCAATCATGATTGAATTTGACATTCTAAGTGAAAGCAAGTTACTGTATTGTGCTTACCACGACCTTTGCTCTTGACACACCCAGCGTCTTCATTCGAAACTCTCGCAAGCGCATAGTGATGGTGTTGAACTAAGGAGGGGGATAGATAATACAAGGCTTGTTCGTTGTTGCCAGCGCGCTATCGCCAGCGAAAGCACGGTATGGGGGAAGAAAAGAGGGGGGTAGGAAAAGAGGATGTGGGGGGGAAGGGGGAAAGGACAGAGCCAGCCTGGTGAGTTATAAAAGTGTAAAAA
Organism: Amanita thiersii Skay4041; assembly: GCA_002554575.1. Taxonomy (NCBI): domain Eukaryota; kingdom Fungi; phylum Basidiomycota; class Agaricomycetes; order Agaricales; family Amanitaceae; genus Amanita; species Amanita thiersii. The sequence goes on along the minus strand of KZ302033.1, from coordinate 36,573 downwards.
GCCAAATCGCCAGCGACGGAAGCACCAATTGTCCACCGTATACTTCGTAACCGAGGCGGTGAACGTGTTGATGCAGAAAAAAAAAGAGAAGGAAAGTATCGGAGGAAACGCGACCTCGTGGACACTCGTGTGTCCAGTCCCAAATGTGGATAATAAGATTCCTGAGCCAGCAGGAAGCCAGAGAGGGGGGGGGGGGAAGGGAAAGGGGAGGAGGGACTACACGTTCAGATGTGAACCATAGGACAATAAAGACAATGTGTAAGTAAAGCAAGTGAAAGGCGGAGAGAATCCACACTCTAATTCAGCGAAAACACCGGTATCATGTCGTTACCTTACATGTAAACTATTACTGTAACGCCCACGTCAAAACATCTCTCTAGATCCGCTTCACATACTGTATGGGCTATTTTTCGCAGGGGAACAAGGGTTGGGTGCGCGTCACTGTGAAGCACTCTGAGTCCTTGGCGACCGTTTCGAGGGCGCGCCCATAAGGGACGGGGATATGAATACAGTAGTATTGCGGATTTACTCTTCGTCTGAGTACAACGGCGGGATTCGCGGCGCAGGGTCTTGGTGTCGTGTGCGTCCAAGCAATGCAGACCTGTGCTTCAGACGCGTCTCAGCCACAAGGCACATCTGATATGTTTTCAAACACTGATACACTACAAATCTTATCATATCCTAATTAACATCTTGTTCAACATCTTTAGGTTCTTCAAGGCCCAGTCCATAAATCCTATTTGCGTTCGTGAACAACACCTTTTTGATAATGTCGACCGCCTGACTCTCCGTCAATTCCTCGGAATGAACGGTCTCGGACAAAACCTATTACCATTTGGCATTCATATACAAGTTGAGAGCAAGGAAACCAATATAACACACATCATAAAGTGCTTTTCGCGCTTGTATTGTTGCCAGGTAGTACGTCTCGGGCCAATAGTGCCCATCAGCTACAAGTAGGCTCGGACCGAATAATCACCACTTCCACACAAAATGGGGCTTACTTGACCACATTATCTTATTCGTGGGACTCAACTCCAACACCTGGCGAACTACCTCCCTTTGTCCATGTCCGGAGACGAAAGGGAATACCTTGTGAATTTCATTAGATTAACAGCCAAAAAAGCCGTACACCCGTTTATGGTCAAATACTTGCTTCGCCAAAGTCAAAAAACACATTTTGATATACCGCAGTCAGGTACCCTGCCTCGCGAGTGAACGGGTAAGACCCATGGAGGATGACAAACTTTGCAGACGGGAACGCTTTGATTAGCGGCTGCAGATGCGCAGGAGATGAGAGCGTGAGAGTGATGTCGTTGTCACCCAAGCCTGTATGGAATTGTACTGGAAACCCATTGTGTTAATATGAAAAACCCTTTTACCACTTGGAGTGGCCAACCGGACCTAATACTACGCACCTGGTTTGTCAGTAGTCTGGGCTACAGCGAGACATGCTCGCACAACATAATCATTGAGTGCCTTGTATTGGAGTCGCAGCTTTCCAGTTTGTTTGTACATGACCCCTGCCTTGACCAGTGCATACTGAATCTCTCGAATATCATGGTGAGGGCTAACATTTAATCCTGTACGGTAGCATACAACAGACTTGAATCCAGCAACACGTTCCTCTAAAGAGGTAGCAAGTTCTTTTAGTCGATGCTCAAATTTTGACGTGAAGGCGTCGTATATACGATCATGCACATCGGCCAAATCTTCGAAGGATTCAGTAATCGACGAAACAATCTTTTTAAGGATTTCCTGTGCGCGAGAATATTTAGCCAGGTACCAAAGCGCTGGAACAGAACAGCCATACCTCTGCTTCGGTCTCTATTCGAACAATTCTCCATACCCCTGACTTTGCAAAGCGTCCGTGCCAGGATATATCTTCCACTTTATCACCTCCCGCGAGGCCATCATCCAACAAGATGCCAACAATCTTTGTGGGATCAAAGCACATCTTGCACAATGTCTGATAGTCGATTTCCGCTCTCTTAACCTTCACCTCCTCCCACGTTGCGTCTTTAGGCAAGCCCAACAACTCTGCGAGCTGTGCAGCTGCACGGAAGCAGGAAATAGTGTGTGGGGAGTCCTGGGTCAAAGCATCACCGCTCGCTTCCGCAAATATGCCCTCTATTGGAAAGGAGTCCTTGTAGTCAACCTTGAGGAGGGCATGGGCATGGTTGTCGATAATGGGACAGTTGTAAGCAGCCCTGAAGAGGTGAGGAAGTCGGGATGACATCACTAGTTACCGTGATACAATCTTTCTGTGACAGTCACAATCTGAACTGGTGTTTTCTTTGCTCAGTGACAAATCTGGCAGTGTGGCAATTCATGGCTCCTCTTACTCGCGCTGCATCTGCAAGGTCTTTCCAACCCGCTCAAGGTACAGAGGAAAACAAACCTGGAACTCGAAGTAAACTTGCTTTACTTGGCACTTCAGGGTCCTTGACAGCCACCCCAGAGCCAAAAACACCTCCATTAGGCGATTTGAATGCAGATCCATTTAGCTTGTCTCCTCTGACACCCCAATCCTCCTCTGGGTCCTCTTCTGAAATTAACATCTCTTTGGGCGACCTTGCTCCCAAAGAAAAACTCCCAGAGAGCAATGCTAGTATTATACAAACGCTGGAACGTATATTTACAGGTTTTCGCGCGATCCAAGAAGCGCCTGAAACAAAAATAATCGATGCTCAGTACACTCTGTCGTGCAAGCGTATTCTCACCCTTGTGCAACTCTACTTCTGCGCCAAAGACAAGAAAGACTCCGACAATGAATATTCAAACGAACGCAAGGCGGTTGGTCACCTGCACTCGTTTTTTTCCTGTTTCCTGTATGTCTGACTCTTGAATTGATAATAGCTGCTAGACGCTGTCGAGGCAAGTTTCTGGTACATTTGTTGAAGGCTAAACGCATATATATATTCCCCCCCCAGTCTGCTGTTATCATATTTATTCTCCACATCTCTCCCGTCATACTTCTGGAGTATTACGTTGCCTCTACGTTAACCTTCACCCAGAGTCCAAAATTTCTTGCAGCGTTACTCGAAGCCACCGACGCATATATCAACCAATCCACAGACTACATATCTCAGTGTATGGTATTTTCTGACTTTTAACTCTCCCTTTTATTCTACTACGCCCTCCTCAGTGCGCATGGCTGCTGTTCTACAATTAATCAAGGACGAACCTGCTGCTCATCGTTGGCTTGAACCATATAGAAATATTTTGCGTACACAAAGCACGGCTGCTAAGAATATGTCTTTCGCTGTACCCAGGTCTGGTATGCTTTCAGATCCAAAGCAAGATATCCCTCATCAATACAGCGTTGGTACTCTTGGAAAGAAGCGTGGCCCAGAACCGTATATACGCGCATATACCGCATCTCCCACTATGGCATCTTCAACTTCGTGCCCAGTTGGCAGATTTGCCGCCTCCCCTTCTGTTTTATCAAGCTTACGAACGTTTACTCCTTCACCGTCTCTCTTGAGGCACTCTCCTGGCGATAATCTCCCAAGCCTGCCCCTTCCCAAGCTTGTTTCACCTCATACACCACAGAATTCATTCTATGCTCAATTCAAAGACGCTTTCGGACTTTCAGAACCTTCTCCACTTCCGCCCTCATCTGGGGTTTCATATTTCGAAATAGATATCGGTGCTATCGATGTAGCGGCAACAACGAGTCCTCTTGGCCCAGTCTCCTCCGCTCTTGACGGAAGTAAATGTGACTCTCCAGGATATACTGCACTTACTAAGGCACTAGCTGACTGTCTTGTAATGGACCAACAAGCACCTGCTGCCAACTTCGAGGCAGCTAGCACACCAAATCTAGGGAGTCCGTTTGAGGTAGGTTCTGGAACAAGCTTGTTTTCACCGCTTTCGAACAACTCGGCGCGGGAGTCCACATCATTCCAAGAAGTCGCTGGAAGGGCATTGGACAAGGAAGCTACGATATCTGATGATGACGAAGCCCAATTTCCGGGAATCAAAAACAGGAATACGAATAATGACATCGAGTCCGGCCCAGAGGCTGTGGAAATCTCGTCTCGTCTTACTTTTAGAAGCAATAATTATCAGTTCTTGGTCATGAATCAGGATTCTCCGACTGCATTACATCAAAAGCATAAACAGAGACTACAAGACCCAGAATTGGACACAGAGACGGACAAGGGTGCTACTGCTATGATGACTAGTACTAGTAGCAAGCAGTTGTACATTTTGACGGAATCGCCAAAAGGGAACAACAATAAAGCCAAGAAGAGGAAGGCCACTGGTGACGCAGAGAGTATCAAGCAAGCGCTTGGGAAGGTAGGCACAAGAGTTGTATCGAGTACGAAGACGCGTAGACTTGTTTCGGGGACTGGGATAGAGAAGGAGAATGAGTCTTTGTTTGGAAGGGAATAGAACTTTTAGGGAGTTTTTCTTGGGGGTAATATGTACATTAGGAAACTGTAATGGCATGATTTGCTGTTTGCACGCCCGGGCCTATGTTTAATAAGTGAGGACACTTCTTGAGGGGATAATCGAGACCTGAAATTCTGGTTGAGGTATTCACAGAGATAGCATTGGGGACGTAGAATACATGCAACAAGGATGAAATGGTAGATGGACGCGAATATGACAAGGTATAGAATTTTCGGCGATAACAATATAGGTGAAAAACAATCAGCTTGGGGAATTCTGACAAGAATTTACGGACTGTGACCGGTGGCGTGGCGTGGGCTAGATAATGTGGACGTTCGCGGAATGCACCGGGGTGTGGGGTGTTGAACAAGGGAAGATTAAGGGGGACTGAGTTGAGTGGCGCGAGTGACAAGTGACGTTATGGGGTGGGAGGGACGCTGTATTAAGGAGCTGGGGTAAACGGAGAGAAGAACGGATCATTGATAGGTACCGTTTGGTTTAAGGGTATGCTATATATGAAAGGGACACTCTTTGTTGTTTCCACTCATTGGGATGCAACCGCTGTTAACTTTGCAAGGTGTGCCTGGTATTGTTCTGGGGTAAAAGATTTCTGGGTGATTTGAGGTTAGATGAATATTATTTTTTTGGGGGGGATTTGGATTTGGACGGGTTTGCATGAGGCAAGGGAGTGATGGGGAGGGTGTGGTGTAAATGAATACTTTGGGTGATACTTACTTGGGAAAAGGCGTGTAGTTGGGCAATTTCGTTTTTGAGCATGTCATTGACTGTTTGCCAGGAATTATTGTGTGTTGAGTGTGAATGGGGTAGGAAATACTCGACGAAAAATTCTCACCCATGCGGTGTCGAGTCAATGTATTTTTTCCTGCAAAGGCCTACAGAGCATAATCAACAATGATGTTTGAAGAAAAGAAAAAAAGAGAGACAACAAAATCGGACACATACCTCGCTCACGATTAGTACAGCATAACTCTCACCGCAACCACTGGACTGGTCTTCAATCTCGAGATGTGTCACTGGGATAGACTTGCGCAGGGCGGCTTCTATGTCGGCTGGGTTGAGGGGCATTATAAGCTTGGTTCCACTTCTGGCGGCTAGCAGAGGCGATAGATAATGATGGATGTTTATCTGATTAGAGGATTGTGGGTTCTTGTGGGGGTTGGCTACTGTAACGATGTAACCCGTGACTGTCTGGTAACAGGGTTCGCTGAAGGTAAACAAAGACAAATTCTAGAGAATCGACACCCTCACCATGATATTGGGCATTGGGTCGCTGACACTGAGATCTCGAGAGTGCAGAGTTATTTGAATACAACTCATAATCAGAGAAGCCATTATACACTTTACTGGTGACCACGAACTCCTGTCTCTCCCGTTCAAGTTGCCACTTTGAAACTTCTGTCCATTTTACTCTCCCGGAAAAGGACGCAAAAGCCTCCGTCCATCAAATTGATAAAATTTCGCAGGTTTTACCTATACAAGGCCCTGATATATAATTGCTGATCCGTTGATCAAAAAGGAACACCCTCTTTCGAGACTTGGATTGTTATTCAATCCAATCCAATTCAAGTTCGTCTTTGGTATTGGGTTTGGGAGGTTACTAGGTCAGTACTTCACCAGCACTCACACTACCTTCACGTTCTCAATTGATGACCGATGATCCCAATCAGGAATCGCCGAGCACTACAGTATGATATAACATCGGCCCAACTGAAACGCAAACGTGTGGTCTTAAAGTACTTATCACTCAGTTGCCATTCATTCACCGCTACCAAAAAAAAAAAAGAGAGAGAGATCCATATGGAACACCTCTGACTCAATTCAGAGGCAAGACAAATACAACAAACAAACACGAGATCTCATGTTCCGCCCAATGGATGTCCGTTATCAGCCATATGGGTAATTTCAATCTGAGCATCTCCGCCTCGAGTCTGGACCGTTGGACCCCTTTTCCCTTCCCTCTCCCCTCCCGATTAATGATTAAATCATTTCGAATCTGAGAAACTTTAATATGCTTATCGGGACCGGCTGCGAAGTGCTCTCAAGGGATCAACCGATAGATCTGTCTCTTGGCGCACTGTCGACATGACACACAAGCGATCTGCGTTGGTCTGCAGCTGCAGGTACTTCAAATATATTTTGTTATTTGGTAAAAGTGTAGTGTTTGGAGTAAAAACTTTGACTCTTAAACTATTCCAATACAGCCTATACAGGATGCACACAGCCAAACCAAAAAAAGAGAATTATTGGTATACAACGTGAGTGGAGGAGCGATAACTACACAGTAATCAGTACATGGTATAGTGGAGAAAGGGGTAACGACGAAAGCTAAGACCAATATAATCAACACCTGTGCAAAATCTAGCGAAGAGACTGGAAGACGAGATAGCAATGGGGCGTGAGAGAGGATGCAGCATTAATTATCCTCTTCATCGGAGTAAGGGGATACTTGAATTGCACGGTACAGTGCTCGACGCCTAGACCGGATTGAGTGCGATGACCTGGTAGAATCAGAGCCGGACCCGGGTATGCCTGTGACATCGGAGCCATCGTCGGATTCAGGTGGTGGAAGGCAGAGAACGAGTCGGAAGGCATCCTTTCCATTGAGGTAGAACCGGTACAGTCGTTTCTCTCGAATGAATCCCAACGAGTCGTACAATGACAACGCTGCATAATTGTCATATTCCGTTTCCAATACAATCTATGTGCAAGATTAATTACCACCAACGAACAATTCGCGTAGCGGAAATGAAACAAACCTCTTCTGCGCCATCTTCCTTCATCGCTTCAATGGCATTACGAACAAGCGTGCTAGCTAAAATGAAAAGGAAAAAAAAAAGGAGCAAACCAAAGGTCGCACCAAGAGATCATGTGTCATTATCTGAGATGCTAAAGTGAGGAAGGAAGGAATGGGGAGGAATGTAACTAACCGATACCACGCTTCCTCCATTCCTTACGGACACTAAGCATAGCAATGTAACCTCTGTTTGTGAGATCTTTATGCATGCTCTGTTTACATACAATGACGCCAACTGGTTCAGAGCTCTGTAAGTCATCAGGGAATGCCTAACACGGAGAGTATCAACAATGACGAGTCTCGCATGCGAAGCTAAGGAACGTACTAGATATGCCAGATGAGGCCTAGATATACGATCAGCTTCTGTCCAAAGCAAAGACACAGACTAAAAAAGCGCACCATTGATGGAGGAAATAGCGGAAAGTGTAAATTACATAGGGTTCGCTCAGCTCGCTTTGAATAAGTTCCATTATATGGGGAAGGTCTGACTCTCCATTATATTGGCGGTACGTTATCTCTGACATGGCACTACTTGGATATGGTGGTAGAAAGGGAAGCGAGGAGGACGCGTGGTGCATTTACCCTATGACATTCGAGTGTTCGTGACATTCGCGTGACAAATGTCACGGCCACGTTTTGTCCCCCTGACTGGTTAATATTCTGGAGTCGTATGCCTGCCAGTGCTATGCGGTACAAACTTGTTCCAGAATAGAGTTCCCCGTCTCAAGAACGTCGCCGCAATGCAGTCGCTAGTCGATTGTAATAGCTTGAACTGACCGTTGCGTTTCATGCTACCGTGTATTGTCATTTACCAGGCCTCGACCAAGGAAACACTCAATAATATTCAACACTCTTACCTCACATCCATGATCGGTCTTGTTCGTAAGTGTGGCTCTAGTTCAAGGGCTGAACTCGTTGTATGAGTTCATAGGACAGTAGTGTGGGTGGGTGAATGTGAACTCTGCAGATGGCCATGGGAAGCGGTCGTACTTGGCGGTCTCTGGGCTGTCTGGTGTGTTGGCTTCAAAGCCCTGATGGAATGGGACGTAAATAAAGCTTCTGGCAAATTTTTTTATCTTGGAGCTTCAAGCAACAACCCCCACCCCCCGGTCACATCTCGCTTCCCTTGTTTATATCCGGGTCCTTTCGTTCTGCTCGCACCAGCGTGCAGGTCGATCACACACCCATGGCGCTGATCCATAATTAGCACACACGCAAGTGACCAATATCATCATATATGGTACGCTCCGCATGACAAAAAATAACGATTTCCTTACCTTTTCTCTTTACCTTCTCAGCAGGCAACGTGTATCAGTAAAGGTGTCCATGAATATTCTCATGCCAAGTGGCCGTAAAAACGAATACGATCTAGTTGTCTTTGTATGGGGGCTTTTTTTACCACGCATTATCGCACCACTTACCCCAAATACAGGTCAGGACATTGGTCATTGATGCGTGATCATCGCTGCAACAAAGCGTCTTTCACAACACGATAAACATAGCTTTCTCGTGCGCGCGCGAGAGAAAATACATTCTTCCAATGGGGTAACGAATTATTTCCCGTCCGATCCAACTCTCCCTCCGTCCCAACTTATCCCATCATAATTGAAGAAGGCACAACAACTAACGTTTGTCTTCATTTTGTAGAATTTTTCCGAGTCTCCAGACCTTGATGGTACAGTATACTAGCCCTCTTTTGTTTGTTTTATTATCTCTCTACGTGGCAACACGAAGTCCAGAAGCAATGCGTGAGATCAAGAGCAAGGCTTCTCAAAAGTCTACCTTCTATGATGCTGCGATTTGCGTATACTAATGTATGCTAGTGGGGCAGATGCTCAGACTTAGCAATCAGAAGAGATAATGAAGGGGCGAAGCTGCGGTGGACGAGGGAAGGAAGGAAGGAAGGAAGGAAGAAGTCTGTCTCTTCAACTTCTCTTTCCAACTACAGTATTGACAAGCGCAGGGTGACCCTTTCAAAATTGCTGCGCAGAAGGTACAGTAAAACTGTCAAGAATCTAGGAAGAATGGAATTCCTGTACAGACTTGGTTAGCTCGTAATGAGTTATATATTATTATACATAACATGATACGTCCGAGTCTTGATAGCCGCTTATCGCTTTATTACTGTTCCTTGTCCCCCAAACTATGAGTTCCCCCCAAGCCGAAGTTTTGGCGAAGGAAGCTGCGCAACTGTCTCTGAGGCCTTTAGGACAAACGGTGCATCTCAACTTTGTGCTTGCCGTATCACCAACAATTAATTATTGGCACACACACGCCCATGCCCGCAGTTTCGGAAATCAAAACAATTGTATTTGTGAGGCCGAGTGCGCGCAGCCATTCGCGATAAATATGTAAAAGAAACAATCAAAGAAAGGCGAGGATACAAAAACATCAACCAGGGGAGGGGGTAGTGGTTAACAAGGATACACTGGCTATTGTTAGCGGTATACTAGACATCGTATAAATCACCTATGTAAAAACAAAAGATAAAGGATTTTTACTTCTCTCGACTTTCATTATTTCAGCGTTGGACACGGCTATAGTGGAGGGGAAGATAGTGGGAGGAGGAAGGAGAAGGAGGTGTCGAGGAATAAGACGACGATATTGGTACAAATGGTGTTCGATTCGTAAAGAAAACAAGAGACGTCGTGTTGGTTAGAGGCTGGAAAATCACAGCTACAAGCTCATGATTCTCTTTTTGGAGGATTGGCGGTGAATGGAGAAGAAAAGAGAAAGGTCAATGTTTGGTCATGATGAATCGAAGGAGCTGCGGAGTGTTGCAGGAGAGAGCGCCGAGATGCGGAGAAGGATGCGACGAGAAGATTGTATAGTTAAATATTCAGCATCAGGTTGAACAATGCAGCGTGTAACGATGTGGACGAGGTAATCCAGAGAAAAAGGCGAGGTCAGGACGATCAAACAGCGTAAGGAAGAGCGAGGCGAGGCCAGAACCGATATTGATGCGATTTTTTTGGGGTCCGTGATGGAGTTGGATGTATGATGCAACAAAAGAAAAAAGTTATGCTGTGCAGGCAGATTTGTTTGAGTGGCAGGAGACGACAAAAGTGCTGGGAACAAAAGGGGAATGAAATCACGCCCAGAAAATGACCAGAGGTAAATGCAGAAGTAGAGCACTGGACCTTGGACGTTGGAACCAGCAACATGTGGCAGGTCCAATGGAAGACAAAACAAAACAAGATGCCAGGAAAAAAGAGGCGATGAGAAAAGGGAGGAATACAACAGGTATGTGTCAGGTTGGGTTTATGCGCGTGCAGATAGAACAGGGCACTGAAGAACATGAATATGGGAAGAAATAGCGTGATTGTTTGTCAATAAAAGAAAAACCCAGAATGATGGATAACCAGCGAATGCAAAGAACAGTGGAGGGGGTAACTCTAAGAGAGTGTGAGAGAGAATCGATTGATTCGAGAGTCATGCAGTTGAAACACAGCATGATGTGCCACGAGACTACGCGAGACGGAATATCCAATATCAGTGTATCACTCTGAAACAAGTGACAAGGGGTAACCTCCATGCACACGCAAGAACATATGGCTTTTGTTTATCTTCATGCAAGCAGAAACGACGTTCGAGTGCGAGTAATACAACGAGACAACCTTTCTCCCTCCACCTTCTCTTCGATTCCTGAACAATGCTTGAGCTCCGGGCCGCTGAACCGCAAGTAGACCATATGATACAACTGGATGACAGAAAGACGATCCATAGCTCCGTAAGGACGAGAGCTAGGGGAAAATTAATCCCACCATTCCCAACGCGTCAGAACACTCGCATCGGAGAGTCAAAAGACTCGAAGCCGCCTGATCCGGCCGACACACTATTCCCAGAATTATTGACCCCCGAGTTTGTCGCTGAGCCACTGGAACCAACAGGACCGTTTTCATCTGGCAATGCCATAGGTGGATGCAAGTAGGTCGAGAACAGGGTCTCGGCCACGTCATCAGGTAACACCATAGGAGGATGCAAATAGTCCATCGGGCTATCCTCTGTTGGCGGTAGCATGGGCGGATGGAAAAGTGCAGGCGAGTGATCAGCCTGAGGAAGCATCGGCGGGTGCCAAAATGTATTTCCAGAACCTCTCAGCGCAGGCCCATTAGAGTTTGAGCCATTAGGAGACCCGCCAGAATTGCTGTTCGGCGAGGAGCTCGAGCTGTTTGTGCCACAACCTGAGGGCGAATAGCTGTTAAATGGATAGTCCACGGATGACCTCCCCGAGTTCGATGTTACTGACGAAGCCGTCGAGAAACCATCGAACGAGCTGTACGAAGTTGCACTCGAAGGCGGCTCAGAAGCAGAATCCGTACTCATTCGCCGCCGTTTAGTAGATCTCGGACTCATCGTCAGATCAATATCAGAGGTATTTCCATGGTTGTTGTTCTCCAAATTCGAGAATGGCAAAGGTTCAGTAGGAAGGTTATAATGCTGCAAGAGGTAGTCCGGGTGGTATGGGCCAGGGAACTGATATTGGTATGACGAGGGGTAAAGATTAGACTGGTTATTGTCCGTTCCAAGCGCACCAAGAAGCTCAGACTGAGCAGAGCGGTAGTCCATGTCATCATTATAATCATATGATACCTGGGTTGTCGAATCAGGGGCAAGGGTGGGCGACGGATCACGAGCTGGAGATGGACGTCGGCTGACCCCAGGACTAGCTGATGGGGTCTCTGACGGATTGGTCCCACGACGGGCATCGTGCCTTGAGCGCTTACGAATGACATCGGACTTCATTGAAATGGGGCGTGCAGACCCATGTAGCTTGTAATACAAGCCACAGCTGTAGATCCAACTTAGATAGATTCGACACGACGATAGGTGGATACTTACGCATTGCAAACCGTTTTTCCTTCGTCATCTTTACGCCAGAGAGGGGTGGCAGTGGTGTGGCAATTGTAACATTGCGCTGTTAAGGTTTGTTAGTACTAGCTATATGCACCTGCTCAGGGACATACCCATGACATCAACGGTTTCCTGACGAGGTGCGGCCTGTGTGCGTCCCTCTCCGTGAGTACTTCGCATGCTCTTCGGCCGAGGTCGCTTGTGCTGTGATAACGAAAGGAATGAGCACATGACGTCAGGACACAGGTGAGCGCAAGTATCAGAGATGAAAACTTACCAATTTGCAATAGAGGCCGCAGGCGTTGCAATTGAGTTCGTCGTTGAGACCCCTCCTCCAAAGGGGTGTGTGAGTGGCGCCGCAATTTGAGCATTCGGCCTTGACACCACCGGGAGCCGAATTCCCACTGGTGTTACGCAACGTAGCAGAATTGGTTGCCGTCGCACCAAGGCCAGAGGCACGAGATGAAGTTGAACTGGCATTCGTCGTCCTCACCGTAAGAGTGGGACGGGCGGAAGTGGTTACTGATTGAGAATTGCCGCTGGCGAGAAGGGGATTAACCTTGGAAGGTGCAACTGTTTCTGGAAGACCATCTCTGGAAATACAGGTATCGTTGACAGCCTTACTTTGGTCCGAAGTAAGAAGGGCGGAACCATGGTTACTTGCAGATGAGGCTTTGTTAAGGTTGTCCTTGGCGGTAATGTCGCCAGCAACTCGTGCGGCTGCTGAGGATCGTCTGCGGGTTTTGCGAGGTTCGGGGTGGTGTACAGGGAGGGGTGGGACGTCGTTCACTGGTTGCATTGTGACATCTTGTGAAGTTTGTGGCGGAAGAGGAGCTACAAAAGTAGGGGGAGAAGAGGGAGAAATTGTTGCAGTGGGAGTGGCGATTGCGGAGTGGGGAAGTGAGTTGTCTGTCGGCGAATCAACGCCATTCAAGAGTTCATCGAGGGGAAGCTCGATGGTGGGTCGTACAATGCTAAAGCCATCATTGTTCGTGGAGGAGGGGTTGAGCCCTTCACCATAATTCATGCTATTCGTGACCGTGGGTGCTGGAAAGAGGAGTGCAGATGGACCGAAATCATTAGAGAAAAGAGAGGGGAAACGAAGTAAGTGAGACGGTGACTGGGAAGACAGGGAATGAGTAGCGCCAGATTCAGTCATAGCAGCAGCTGCGGACCGAGTTGTGACTCTACTACGTTCGCCCACTGAGGGCGGGTCCTTGTCATTGGCCTCATCATCACAGGTAATCATGTCGTCGGGAGTGTTAGTACTTCGTGTGGTGGCAGCTGTTGCAGTGCGAGTCCGCTTGGTGAACTCTGCAGAGGGTTTGAGATCGGGTTTCTTGACGGGTTGGCTGGTGGCGGGGCTGGGTTGGTCAACGCTGAAGGTAAATTGCATGCGCTTGATAGTACCGGGCTTGGCATTCTGGCTTGCTTCACGGTTGCGTTCCTTCTCAGCCGCTCGTTGTCGGATAAAGTCGGCAGAGTGATTGGATTTGTAGTCAGGGGCTTCTAACTCTTCAATACTCCTACGAATAGTCGCCGGTCAGATGAATGTAGCGCCGGGAAGGGAATGTGAGCGCCACTACTCACTTGCCCTTCTCTTTATCAAGCTTGTCACCCATGCATCTTGAGAGCTTTCTGAATTCACGTTTAGTTTTAGCGTTGTCGGTGTCAACCATCAAATTCTGGAGGTGCCATAGTCTCCAACTCAAATTCTCAAGCCGCTGTCCCTGCTCGAGGTAGCTGGCTACCTTTGTGCAGACCTAGAAAGATACGAGTTCGGAACGAGCAGATAAGAAGGAGAAAGCAAGACAGGAGGAACCTTCCAGGTTTTGGTCAAAGACTCGGTATCATTGAGGTTGCTGAAAGCGACAAAAGACTTGTTTCCCTGTGGAGTCAGATAGTCATATTCATTATCAGTGGGACTCGGGTGCGTAAAAGCAACCGACTTTGAACTTGAGATTGAGTATGGACGGCATTGAAGGGAATTCAAGTGTACGAAGAGGAGGGGGTCAGAAGGAGGAGTGGGGAATAAGGAAGAAGAAAGGACTGGTTATAGGGTATTAGCATAAAAAACAAGTGCCGATTCAAAAAAAGAAAAAAGAAAAGAAAAAAAAATAAAGATGAAATTGTTGTTTCGTTGAATAGATTGTGCAAAGGAGATGTAACTTGCATATGACTCGACCCGGTTACCGAGCGAGATTTCATCTCCTACACGTGTTCTTCCTCACTCGGACATTAACTCGCCCAAAAACCCTCAACCCATATCATGTGACTTATCGATCTGTTGCCTTTTCTGTCCTTTGACGCCCCATCGATAACGCTCTCCTCCCGCTTTCGTCCTTCCGCACGTGTTGCCCCTGCGACAGAACCGCCTTCAAGCACAGCTTTTCCTTATCACTCTTGCAAAACGAGGCTGCCCTAACGGATCTTACTCTCCCAACCTTCCTCTCTTCTGTCTATACTTGTAACCCTGTGTCTCCCCTCCTACACCCTCCCTGTACTCGCCTACCCTCTTCATCTTACTGTGGAGCTTTCACCGCTAGCTAGCCTATTTCCCTCCCTCTCCCCTCCCCACTGCACCCCTTTGCGTCTATCGTCAGTGACGTATTATTATCCAGTCTTTTCCCCTTTCTCCCCTGGTTAAACATGTTTAATTTCGGCAATTGCCTGCCGAGCCTAGTTTGTTCAAGCTTAAATCATTTAATTAATCTTATACACCATGGGGTATAATATCGCACTCTCATATCCCATCATATATATACTATTCCGCTATGTATACCACTATACTTTACTTCAATAAACGCTGCTCTTCCCAATTCCCCCAATTGGCCATTGTTCCTAATGTCCGGAATCGTGCATGAATGGACATGTGGCCAACAGTTTCCATTTGTCAGATTTATCTCTATCAGACTAACCCAGTCTACAAAGTCCAAGTGACCTTGAACATGTGGGCACCTTCTAGCTCTTCTAAACGCAGTGTAAGATTCTGTCCGTCCCACATACCCGTCATCACATAACACGTTTTTCTCCCACTTGTTTACCCTCCCCCCCTCCCTCCCAGAGCGGAGCCAGAGAGGCCAGATTGTCTGACACGAGTTCCTGATAGGCGCTCTATTAGGCCCCGCGAATATTCAAGGGTCCTTGCAAATCGTATGTGTACACCTATGGGTCTTAGTCTACTCGGCATCCAACAACCGACAAAGTGCCCAGCCCAAAAAACTTTCTCTTCTAAAACGTGCTGATATACACACACGCAGTCAAACTTGTTATCCTTCATGATAACCCCAAGGAACACGTTCCTACTCAGAAGACAGAAGCTTCACCTTGTGCATATTTTCCACAAGTCGCCGGCCATGATGTGTTTGCAATGGACGCTTATGCTTCTTTTTTTCCACACCCCCTTCCCCTCCCCCCCTCCCCCCTCCGGCGGAGCAGGGCGTGGATAAATGAACGGAAAAAACGGGCATATTTCTCCACTCATCAACCCATATTATTTTTTTCTCTCAAAAGGGAAACACGCGGCTAATTCCTATACTTGTGTCATCGGCAGGAAAGAGGCGTTTGATACAAAGAAAGAAACCTCCTTTTGAAACACCTCATACCAAGCCTTTTCTTCGAACGTCTGATCCACGAGGCAGCTGACGACTGACTATATACAAGTCAGATGAAGAGGGTTGCACCCAAACGAAGAATGGAAAAGGGAGAAAACGGACATTTCCTTGCTCACGAGGACTCCTGTCTTTTGATGGAAAGTGGGTTTCGACAGCTTGAATGTTCGGTCAGATACTCGATGACCAGATCCCATTGGCTCGCTTATCGCTATCCAGTAATGATACACAAATTAATACCAAGATGGTCGGCGCCTTCCAACCTCAGTATCTAATTGATGTGAATTAACCCGTCTACAACCAAAACACAGCATCCTCGTGTTGTATCTACCTCTTTTCTCGTTGCTCCAGAGCAAGTCTACCTGGTGTACAGTACCAGAGCACACTAGCACAAAAGACGGTGTATTACCATCTCACCGACCATATCGCATCCCCCTTTCTTTCAGCCCTGAAGGTCTTTGCTTCCTCGCTTGTCCCTTTCTGATCATGATCACGGTTCGAATGGTAACTACAGCCCTGAAGAGTGGGGAAGGCCGGCTGGAGAAGCGCATGGTGTTATCCTACCTGGGTGTTACATATATGTACCATGACGAGAACAACAATGTATCCCCCCCTTCGCCTCTTGCCAGATTTTTAATTCCCGCTTGTTCTGCTGCATTCTCCCCTATTCTGACTGACAGTCTGGGCTCTTATACACAGAGCGTTTATGTGGCGCTTGCTCTCCTAGACGCTCATACATATCCTTGGGTTTCGACAGCCACTGACACGATAGCCCTCTTCTTTCCCGCAGCCATTAATGACGTTTTTCTTTCATTTCCTTCTTGATGAAAGCGGACATAGACACCGAAAGCAAGAGGGAGCTCAAAAGAACCATGCATCAGCACGTCAGCGCATGATGGATGATGATGAGGTTAGTGTTATGAAACTTCTTTGCTTTGGAGTGAAGACGCCTCGTGTTGCGCTAATTGGGGGGAGAAGAGGGGGGAAAGAAGTGTTGGCAGGCATGCGCAGACTGACCTTCTGTTCCTCTCTCCACTCCACTCGGTTGGGTGTAAGTACTGCCCATGCGAAACGAGTAAGATTGGTCCGGTGAGCGGCTGCTCGTCGACGAAGCGCAAGATCGGCACACTGTATTTTATCACAGGCTTTCAAAGACTACAGGCGACAGACAATCACCTCCATACCACACGTGCATTAGAGGCCATGGAGGCCATGGGGGGCAGGTCTAGAGCATCAGAACTTATTTTTCCTATGGCTCAAAAACGAGAGCACGTTGCAGACCAAAAAAAAAAAAAAACTAGAAAAGAGGTGGGGCTAACTGAGACTGACACAAGCATGCGATCACGAGCAGGGTGCCATACATATGGTTCGAAATCAATGTCGTTGTTTTGTGTGCTCTACCCAGATAAGGTACGCCAGAAAACGTTGGCTTATCCCCATTCCTTCTGATCCATCACCGACACATCAACTCTTTTTAAGTTTCAACACGAAAGATGTGAACATTCTGGGGCAGATTGATGGCCACGCCCTTGGACGGGACGATGAGTTATTCCCCAGGCTATATATGGCGAACAGGAACACAAGTCTCGATCAAGGTCTTCCCTTTAGGATATCCACATGTTTTGTTGACGGATAAGTGTGAATTTGAGTCGACGAAGGTGAAAACAACGCGGCAACTGGTACAACTAGGAAACAGACTAGCCCTAGTATTCTGTCCCGGCTACATGAGCTGAATCAGGAATCAGACTTTGGTAAGTACTCAGTAGTTTTCGTGGCAGCGATGAAGAGCCTGGGAACTGCAGTTAGTGGCGTGTCATGCTCACATGATGATGATCCCTCCTGATGTTGTGTGAGAAAATTAGCATTAGGGATTCGGGCAACGGGAACCAATAAATGAGGGTTTATAATAAAATCACTGACAGACTCTTTTGATGACTGATCTAAAATTGTGAATGAACGTGATGCCAATGACGTCGTCGTAAGCTTCTCGTGATAAACGTGGATGGACCAGGGTCCGGGTATGGGGCCCCTAAACCCCTACTCTTTATCAAAGAAATAAAATATAACATGACGTTGCTGAATTTCTCATTTCGTCACTAAAACGTTCAAGAGAATTAAAACTCCAAAAATGATATTCGGATCTACCCTCATTTCTTGACATGCAATTAACAGTCTAGACGGGTACATTGTGCATCAATTGCACTCCCCCCCCCCACAATAATCATATAAATACTATTTGATGATAAACTACTTCTCAGGCATCTACAGCTCATCATGGTCACGTAAAACATCATCATCATCATCGTTAGATGTAGGACCATCGGAAGAGTAAAGTTTACTTGTGATGGGATTGACAACGCCTTGCACCTCTGAAAGAAGTGTGAGGCAATTATAGTAGAATAGACAATAACAAAGACATACCCGCTAATTTCTCCTCAAGGTCCTCAGTACTTGCCTCAGAACCATTTTCATCAATCCAATCTGTGGTCTCCTTGATAGTGGAGAGAATGGTCTTCTTGTCCTCATCGCTAATCTTTCCGCCAAGCCCTTCTTGGTCGTTGAGTTGGGTCCTAAGGCCGTAAACAAACGATGATAAAGCGTTCAAAGCCTCGATACGTTTACGTTGAGCTTCATCTTCCGCGGCGAACTTCTCAGCTTCAGCAACCATCCGTTCAATTTCCTCTTGACTGAGACGTCCCTTTTCATTGGTGATTGTAATGCTCTCAGATTTTCCACTAAAGAGTTGTCAATATAGAAATTGACGCCAGGAATAGACAATACTAACGTTCCCTTATCGGCCGCTGACACTTTCATTATGCCATTAGCATCAATCTCGAAAGTGACCTCAATCTGTGGAACTCCGCGTGGTGCAGGTGGTATACTGGACAATTCAAATTTACCAAGGAGGTTGTTATCTTTAGTCAACGAACGTTCACCCTCATATACTTGAATGAGGACAGTAGGTTGGTTATCAGCAGCAGTGGAAAAGCTGCGATATCGATGTGAATAAAAATTGTCTAGTTGTTAACTCTGACACTCACATTTGGCTCTTGCGAGTGGGAATAACGGTATTACGAGGAATCAGCTTCGTGAACACACCACCAGTTGTTTCAATACCAAGAGTAAGAGGGCAGACGTCAACCAAAACCATTCCAGTGGTGCCCTCTGCACCAGTGAGGATGCCTCCTTGTACCGCAGCACCGTAGGCAACAGCTTCATCGGGGTTGATACCTTTGGAGGGTTCCTTTCCAAAATATTCCTTGAGAAGTTGTTGTACTTTCGGAATACGAGTTGAACCTCCAACAAGGACGACCTAATTTCCATTGGTGATAGGACTATAACAAATGTATAAAACTTACCTCATCAATGTCCTCCTTTTTGACATTGGTATCCTTCAGGACCTGTTCAACGGGTTTCATTGTCTTTCTGAAGAGGTCCATGTTCAACTCCTCGAACTTGGCCCTGGTCAATGTTTCGGAGAAGTCGTTCCCGTCCTCGAAGCTTTCAATTTCAATTCTCACACTTTGTTGACTAGAGAGGGTTCGCTTGGCCTTTTCGACTTCGCGTTTGAGCTTGCCGAGGGCGCGGAGGTTCTTGCTAACATCAGTACCAGTCTTCTTTTTGTAGTTCTTGATGAGATAGTCCATAACACGGTTGTCGAAGTCTTCACCACCAAGATGCGTATCACCAGCTGTAGCCATAACCTCAAAGACACCATCCTCAATAGACAAAAGGGAGACGTCGAAGGTACCACCACCAAGGTCATAGACAATGATTTGTGACTCCCCGCTCTTCTTGTTTAATCCATATGCAATTGCAGCAGCCGTCGGTTCGTTGATAATACGTAAAACATTCAACCCTGCAATTGTTCCAGCGTCTTTGGTGGCCTGACGTTGGGCATCATTGAAGTCTACAAGACATGAGATAACAGAGATGGTTAAAAAATCATAAACGTACAAGCCGGGACTGTAACAACAGCATGCGTAACTTTTTCGCCGAGGTAGGCTTCGGCGGTTTCTTTCATTTTGGCGAGGACCATTGCGCTAACTTCTTCAGGGGTCTGACGAAGAATATTACAAATGAATCATAGTAATCAAATACATTATTAACTCACAAAGTCGCGATCCTGGTTCTTGTGTTGTACGGAAATAACGGGCTTGCCATTCTTTTCGAGAACTTTGAATGGCCAGTGTTTCATGTCACGCTTGATATCAGGATCGTCCATGCGGCGACCAATGAGTCGTTTAGCGTCAAAGACTGTGTTAGAGGGATTGGAGTGGAATGCGTTCTTGGCGCTATCACCAACTCTACAGAAGAGTGAGCAAAAACATATCAGCACATTAGTATGACTCACAATCGTTCATCATCCGTGAAACCAACCCAGGAAGGAGTGATACGATGACCTTGGTCGTTTGCAATGATTTCGACACGACCACCTCGCTGAACACTTTACGAAGGATTAGCGTGAAAAAGATAAATAAATAATGAACGACGTTGACTCACCCTACACATGAATAGCTAAACAAGCAAATGCGTCAGTCATAGAATGGGTAATCAAGTAATAAACACACGTAGTTCCCAAGTCTGATAGGTATGAGTGAACAAGAAAAAAGTCTTTTTGAAAAAATTGCAACGTACCGATACCAATCACTGTTCCGTATTCTGATGTTGCGTCGTCCGCATACGCAGTTAGAGGGCAGACACACAGAATAGCTATGGCAGCAAGAAATATGAAAGAGAAAGAGGAGAACATGCTCCACGAATGTGATCGCCGCTGAAGGCGAGAAGGTGACATCGGAAAGGACGGTGAGGAGGGAGTGCAATAAAAACTTCGTTTCAAGGGCCCTTTTTATTTCGGATACATGACGTGTCACTTGTACGTGGCAAGATCACGTGATGGATGGCACACCACTTCCAGGTGGCACTCTTAGCTGATGCAGTACTGTACATCTGTTATTTGTGTTACTCTCAAACACGTATAATAGTTGTGCTCAGAGTACATACAGTAGGTCCTGTTTGCGAACTCTCCTTTACATTCGAGTTTAGGCTTGACCGGCCCCCTTATTTCAATTATACAGGGAGATAGCCAATCAGGTGGCTTTGAAAGTTTGGGCATGCTCTTTCCCTGCATACACGTTGATCTTCCCACGGGGCAAGTACACCGAAATATCTGAGCGGTGGGCGCATATTGGTGACTTTGTTGCTTCCAGGGCTGCCAGTGGTTAGGCAGATGGCATGGGTTTCTTCATCTACAGTACACACTTTTCCTTACCACCGTGATGGTTGAATTATGAGAAAATAAATGAGTGCTACATTACATAGTCATTAGAGCAAACTTGAATGGACAGCAATAACTAGCCACGAATATATCTAAGATAACCACGAACCCACTCCCAAGAATTACCACCACCAGAAACAGCAGACAAAGCACAGCTCTACCCTGTCCCTACTACACCACACTCTCCTTGGGAGAAGGGGCCGCCCGGATCGTATCATGCCTCCGATTCCTCAACGCCCACTCATAGGCCTTACACACCCACTTGATGTACCCAATCTGTTCAGCTACCTTCGCCTTCATCCTCGTCCCAACCTCGACTTCACACGCGGCCAACCGGTGGTGTAGAATCTCAACGTCCTTGAACATCAAGAACGGTGGAACGTGGTCGTCCGGCAACTCAGCAGGTGAGGTGAGTCGCACCAGTGGGCGCGCCCCGACCAACGCCGTGCGCGTGCTGCGCATCGCGGCGATGGATAGGGAGGGGGGTAGGGAGAAGGGTTGCCGTAAAGATTTGGGCGGATATTTGGAAACGAAGGAACGTATGTGGTTCAGGGATTTGTCCAGCTCGCCAATGCTGTTGAGTTCGATTGAATTAGAAGCGTTTCTTTATGATTAATGGGGAAAATGATAGTGGCTTACAGTGCCAGTATGCGTATGACCGCAGCATACGCACGTTCTATCAGCCGGGAGTCCAAAGGTGGCTCACCATCCCGCTTAGAATTCTCAAGCGCCTCCCACTTCGACCACAACTCGTTCATAAACTGTAACGCAATCTGTCGCTCAGGACTTTGCTTAGCGATACTACACCGTTCCAACGCCTCCACATACGCTCTCGCATTTCTTTCCACCCCGAGCTCGCTGTACAGTGTCCAGAACATCTCGCGCGACGTCTCGAGCGAGGAGTGCTTGTAGAACACGGAGAGGTACGAGTTGAGCAGTCTTGGACTGAGTATCACGTCTTCGAAATTTCGCCCTTCAGGAAACGACTCGGGTGAATGTTGGACTCCATTGTCTGATAGTACTCGGCCTGTGTCAAGGAGGATACGACGGAATAGAGCTTGAACTTCGTGTATGACTTCTTGTCGGCTTTGAGGGGGTATGTGTGAAAATGTGGGCTGGCCCTCTTCCACAACTAGCACACCAGAATTGGACTGGGAAGAATCCGAGAAGTCTGCAGAAACTTCTGATGCATCCGTTCCATGTTCCTTTATATCCTCACCGATGTCTGCTGTATCTTCAGCCACGTCTTGCGAGTCAGATTTAGCGGGAGGTACAATGGATCGAACGAACGGCGGCTTGTACGCCGTGTAAGCATGGAACACATGCATCATCACCTCTTCATCAACACGGGAGTCCACTCCGTCCTCACCTCCTTTCACCATCTCAGCTAGAATCCATCGAGCCCTCCCTAGATCTCCTACCCGTTTCGCACCTTCCAACAGTGCACAAAATGTCCGCTTGTCAGGCCGGAATGCCGGATTCCCCCTTGCATCCCGATACGAGTCCAGCATCTCCCTAGCAAGCCTAAATGCTTCATTCACATAGCGTTTCATTCCCGACTTGGCGCATGCGAGGATGATAGCACCGTATGCTCGGGCAGTGGGTGTGATTCGTTTATCCACTGTCATTTCGGTCCACAAGTCAAGCGCACGTTCGGGCTCAGATGAACGAGAGGTACTGATCGGTGAGGCACAAGCGCGAATCATGAGCGTATAAAGAACCTCATCCGGGTTGGGGTGGGCGACGTAGCGCATGTGAGAGAAAAGGTCCCAAGCTTGGGCACGCGCCACGGAAGAATGTCTGGAGAACAGGGAGGTGATGACGGACGTATATGTCCGCATTTGTGCTGGGAGAGATTGAAGTTCGTAGTTATGCAAAACTTGCAGCGCAGTCGTTGGGATCGCGTCTGGTGGTGTTGCTTTTAGGTGTGCCTTGATATGGAGGTGTCGTTGGTCTTCTGCCGGGGCACCTAGAGTAATTCAAGATTAGCAAATACAGAGAATGAAGTATTGTGCTCGAGGACAGACCAGTAAGGAAGTTGGCCATGGCTTGTTCAATGCCTGCTACCTCACCGGACTTTGCATATAAGGCCAGAACTTCTGTGACGCTGCTGGTGGGGAGTGGAAGGCCAGTTCGCTTGTGGGGAAATGAAAGTCAGGGTATATACAAACACTTAGATACCCCCAACTAACCCTCATGAGACCTAGCACTTTCTCTGCGGATTGTCTATCCCCTGCTTGTACCTACAAATTTCCATGAATGACGAGGAACAAGACCTTGAGAAAGACACCTACACAAAGGCGCACTAATGCCTCACATTCTTTGGCAGAAACAATATTAACGGGAACGAATTGATGTAAAGGTGTGGACAACCCTTCGTCTGAACTTTCGGGTTGTAAAGTAACAGACCTCTGCACTGCTTCCAGTCGCAAAATAAGATTCTCTAACTGAAGTAGAACGCGTTGATATGACGGCGGACTATGTTCGGATGGAGTGTGTATCATTGGTTCTACGGAAGCCTCTTCCTCATCAACTGGTGGAAAGGATCCTTGTAACCGTTGTTCGATGACACTAATTATAGCCAAATCTTCTTCATTTTGAGAGATTTGCATGCCATTATTGTCTGTATCAGGTTCAAGTTCAGGTTCAGGTTTAGGAACAGCAAGAAGGTCCTCGTAAACAGCCATCAGCTCTTCCTCGGTATACGAAGGTGGTTCGAGAATCGAACTCTATAGATGACATTCAGTTTGCCATACCAGAAAGAAGATTTTATCAGCATACTTCAGCTATGGCGGCCTCTTCCAGTGCTTGAACTCGCTTCTCTAATTCTGCTATGGGACCAGAGACGGGTTCGGGAACGATGTACGGTATCGTGTTCTTCATCCTGCTGTTGGCATAAACAAAGCACGAAAAATAAAACTAAGTACAGGACTTACGATTGAACCACCCTGGCATACTGCGAATTTCCAGACGCATGTTGAAAGGGGGGTGGAGGTGGGGCAGTTACAATCGCTTCGGTATGCAAACGACGCGAAAAACGTGAGGAGTAATCGTGAGGACATGCTGCGGCGAGTCTGCCAGCTACAGCACTGCCCACAGAAGTTGAAACTCGCAGTAAAGTCAGTTCGAGAAGGGCAGGAGGGAGGATGGACATGGCCAGCGTTTAAATTTTGGATTTCTAATTTTGGATTCTAATTTTGGAATATTGTCACGACCACGTGGTGCATAGTCTTGAAATTCCCTGTTTTGGTCATTTCTGCCCTCTCCCACTTAGGCTCAGCTAAGTGTTGAGAAGACTGGCTCCCAAAGGGAGTTGCCCAGTCCAGAATGCCTGTGCTAGATGCTAGGCTAATCCCTAGGGGAAGCTATTAGCTAGGAAGCCAACTTACCAGTTAGCTTAGCTGCTTAGGCTACACTAGAAGCTCTGTAAAAACTTGTATTGTTAGGATGCAGAATGGTCCCCTTTTTATACTGTACAAGAGTATGTGCATGGATCATTGTTCTACACATGTTTCTACTTAGGGTAGCTGCACAGGACTGCACATGACATCACCTATGATGCTGCAGTCTATTCATAGAATATCCACAGTCTAACTCCAGGGAGTCCATGGACATGTGTAGAACATGTATTCCAACTATTCTAGAATGAGCTATAATAAGGTAACTATGGTCTGATACTTTAGCACCTTATGGGCAGCTATTCTAACACTAAGCCCTTCCCACAATTTTTGCCATGGCCCAAAAGTGATGGGCACAGATTGTGAGAGGGGCTCATATCAAAGTAGAGTTTTTGAAGGGCAGTGTAAATACTGCACCATTTTGCTCATACCACCCAAATTAGTGTTGCTGCAGTTTGGTTTTACCAATTTAAGTAATATCTCAATGACCATATTGGACCAAACCACACCCAAACCAATTTAAACCAATTTAGACCAGTCAGACTGGTCAATATTACCATATATGGAAAGAAACCTATCATTTCAACATTCTGTAGCTATGCACTGCTGGCAGGAGTGGATTTATCATGCAGATAAACCACCAATGATGAAAGTCTGATTCATCCAGAGTGAGGTTTCCTGGCCAAAAACCTTGGGTTTTTCTTGAAGATAAACCTATGGTTTCTCCAATATTTATCATGTAGATTTCTCAAGAGGTTTATCCAATATATTTCACCTGAATAAACATATGATTTTCTCACAAGATATATCTCCTCTCATGAAAAATATATAATTTCTTACAGATTCATCCATAAGAGAAATTAATGCTTTTCAGATAATTTATCCAAATGAAAAACTGTCAAAAGCTCATGTATAACCTCAATACCACAATCCAAACTCCCTCAGGTGTCAACCCACAAGTCAATGCAAATAGAATATAGAAGAAGAGGAACTTCTGTAGCTACATGTAGAGGTAGACTATCAAGAAGCTAAAGAACAAATAATACACTACAATGAATATAAGTGAAAAGGAAAAAGAAATGGTCTTAATGAGAATCAAACTTTGGGTCTTTCAGAATAGTCTGAGATGCCCAAGGAGTCTGACATGCCCAAGGTGTTCTGAGAAGCCTGAAGTTGATAAGATAAGATAAGTGGTGAAATGAAAAAGAAAAGAAAAGAAAAGAAAAAGAAAAAGAAAAGGAAAATGAAAAAAAGGTCATAACATTACCCCCCTCTCAAGGCTCATGTCCTCATGAGCAGTATGCTTCCTTCTGGGCTCCTTTCCAGGTTCTCCAATTCCACTCCAGCTTCTTCAGGTAGTCTTTGTAAGGGACGTCTATCTCAGTGCTCAGGCAGTAAGCCAAGGACCAAGTATAGGACTCTCGAGATAAGCGGCAATGGCGAGATAACCACCGCTTAGATAAGATATAGATATATCTGGTCACTAGGTAGAGCGGCGCTCTAGGTAGATCCTCAGACAATGAGAGCGAAGTGAGAGTAAGGAGGATACTTGTATTGAAAGCCTAGGGAATCCTAGGCAAGTAGCTAC
>KZ302032.1:0-93706 GCA_002554575.1 Amanita thiersii Skay4041 | reverse complement strand
CTCCTCTTGAAATCATCGCTACATGCTTCACTCTGCTTTACTACACCACTCTAGAATGTAAGTGAAAGTCTTACTTAACTAGCTGCTGCGTGTTGCTGTTGTTGTCCTCTCGACAATTTCATGTGCACTTGGTGTTCACGGAGGGTGCACATTCTGCACTTGTTGATCATGATGGTTCATGACATTCATGTTCAGTTCACAACAATCCTTTTCAATTCACAAATGTTCACGGTGTTCACAATATTTTTGTCCACCGTGGACAGTCATACTGATTAGACTGTGAAACTAATACAGGTCAATAGGCGTCAACAAGCCACATAGTGACCCAGATGAGGGTTAGTCATAGGAGACTTCAACCATCACTAATAGTCTGACAGATTGTTCTCAAACGTGTTAGTATCTATAGAACACATTTACTGTTAGAAAAAAAAAAAAGAAGAGCACAAATAGACTTGTATGAAAACTTGGATAAATTAAGCAACCTGCATCAGATATTTAGTGCTCTTGATTATCGCCTCCCAAAACTGAGTGAATTGGGATATGAAGGGAGCATATTCTACAATGACCAAGAGTTGATCCAACTGAACGATGAGATATCCGACTTTTCCGACTATAGCAAAGTATTGATAGAGCAAAGCTTCCATGTCCAAAAGCACAATTATCCGAGTCAAGTCTTGCTAGGCTCAACTGGGCGCTTAATACTAAGAATGACAGAGGGTTTAAATCAGGGCATCCACAAAGACGTGGTATTCTCCCTTTAGTGTTCCATGGATCTTTGTTTTCCATGTGCCAAATTGGCTGCTACACTCGGCGACGTAGCGCCACCAAGATCTCTTGATAGTACCGCACTATTGTCAGCAGAGCGTAGCGATAGGTTAGAGTTAGGAAGTGTTGTG
Organism: Amanita thiersii Skay4041; assembly: GCA_002554575.1. Classification (NCBI taxonomy): domain Eukaryota; kingdom Fungi; phylum Basidiomycota; class Agaricomycetes; order Agaricales; family Amanitaceae; genus Amanita; species Amanita thiersii. The sequence goes on along the minus strand of KZ302032.1, from coordinate 92,810 downwards.
GCATCAGGCGGGTGCTGCACTCTGTACTCGTTGGATCGGATCACAAGTAGATTAAAGGCGATTGCAGCAATGGAACAGTTCTAGAAGGTAGAGAGGATGCTTGAGTAAGCGTAGTTTTATTCAAAGAACACGATTGTACTTGCCACGACAGCGAGCAGGAGACGTGGAAAGAGGACGATGGAGAATCTTGGTCTCCGTCCAATTATTGCAGCAATCAAGAGCATGAGACTCGTGACTGTGTACATCAAGCCTGATTCGATAATGATTTGTATCACAGAATAAAACTGGCCAGCGGAGCCGATGCTCTTTCTCGCTACGTGCCATATTCGCAGTACGATAGCAGCTGATCTAAGTCAGAAACAGACTTCTCTCGCGATCACGGGAAGACAGAACATACTTGTTAGCCACACATTGATGATTATGGTGCAAGTGAAAAATGCGAGGTTGGCGTTGCTTGTTACGATCGAAAGTCTTGTGTTACTTGTATGAAGAACCACCACGACCCACTGGACACCAATGACAGTGCATATAACAGTAGCGAGCCATAGGAAGAAAGGAATAATCACGATACGCCACGAGTTGCCGTAAACGGTCCAGCAACGATACATCTATCGTCATAGATTAAAACCAGACTGCAATAGATGAACTGATATCAGCACACCAGGATGTAGTCAGTGATGACAGTAGTCAATCTTTCAGAAACTAGCTACCAACAATATATCAGCGCTTAATTCTGGGACGTTCATGAATAGTTGCAAGTACCATAATGACATGGGCGTAGCTTCTCATGATGCCTTTGGTCAATAAATCCAATGACGCTTTGATGGCGAAGGTCACATTTAGCGTCATCAATACGAATATTGATAGAGTAGCAGAGAGCATGACCCATTTTATATCCTTGCGGAACTTCCAGCCTACATCAGTGAACACCAACCACCGCACACAGTGGATACAGGTGGGAAGGTATATTCCAAAAAGAAGGGACTGGGTAAAAGTTGCAATAATCATGGCTCCAATAGGGGTCGACATGGATGGCACAAAGAAACGACAGGAAGACGGACACTCGAAGAGCTATTTCAAGAAGTAGTGGTGGTGGTAAAAGATTCTATGCGGAAAAAAAAAGAAAAAAGTAGTGGTGGTGTTATCCAAACTGACCAGATACCACTAAACATCCAGGGCCCTAACACTACTTTGTTCCTTTTAGGATGTCGTAAACTGGGGACCATTTCAATTAGATTGTGTTCATGTTGACACAATTGAGATACTTATTACAATCACCCACTACACCAAAAATGTAGTAATCGTGATGTTCCGCCATCTCGCCATCACTCCTGTTGCCACCTCCAGTGGATCACGATAATCAGATTCTGTGCTATGGCATGCAAGAATCGTTTATTTGCAATAAGCCTGCAATTGCCATTCAGTAAAATATGACCCACTTGCTGTTGACCAGGAACATCAGCCGTAATCACCTAGAATGTAGGGTGGAGAGGCGCCAGCAACTGAAGCGCTAGTTGACAAGATACAATTTTTTGACTAGGACATATCGATCACCCCAGTTTTTTGAACCTGAAGAGTAGGACTACGGTAACTTCCGGAAAAGTCCAGAGCCCTGAAAGGTACCTTGTAGTACAAATAAGTTCCACGCAATTGATACACAAGTTATTGAATATATTAGATATTTCGTAAATCTACATTAGTAGGCCCTAGGGTCATCTGCAAAATAATTACCACCCAAAGCAGATTGATAATCCCATTCTTCGTTCAGGATTACTTCTCGACCCAGTCCGGACCGCTGGAGCAGGTGTACAACATGATCGTCGTTCTTTCCTGCAGGAACTAGCTGGTCCTGATTCGGGACAGGAGGAAGAGTTCGGAACACCATCCGCGCTATCTCGACCTGAGCCAGATACACATTGGTAGGGAGGCGTGGGGGATATCTAATCTCATTTGCTAATACCCGTTCTATAGAGCCGTGCTCTTTGATAAATTTGAAAGCACGAGCTGGGCCAACGTTTTTAATGCGTTCTGAGAAATCAGTGCCAAGTAGGAGCGCAAAATCAATATAAGCATCTCGTCCAAGTTGTAGCATAGATCGGACGTGGGCCCCGCACATCATCATCAATGGATCACCCCTGTTTGTAAAATTCCGCAGTAGAGGCACCTCATATACAAGCACGTCCTGCCGAAAGTAGTTCAATGAAACAAAACTCAGTAAACCTCAGGCATACATACTGTGTCTTCGCTGACAACATAGTCCGCTAGACCATGACGGACCATCGATGATGCCAACGCCTCCGCCTCAAAGGCGCCAGTTGTCTCAATACAAGGGATTCCCATAGCTTGTATAATTTCTTTACTCTCCTCATACGTCTTGGACCTTGGGGCATCTGTGCGCCGGCGATAGGATTCAGACATGATACTACTCTTCTGCGTGAGACCATCTACATTCCAGTCCATTTTCTGATCAAGTTGTACTTGAGGCGTAAAGATCTTGGTCCAAAGTTTACCCTCTTCAAGGGTAAGTTGATATTGTGCTTTGCTCATAAGAACTTCTGCTCGTGCATCAGGGTCTATGCCAAATTGAGAGATTGGAGGTAAAGTAGCAATGGCGGATCCTTTAGGCGACAAAGATGCAAGTTGAGATACACTGTTATGATATTCCATATATAGATCTGCAATAGAAGCAGGTATATCGTTAGGTGATAAATGAGGAGATTCTTGGCCGGGTGGTGGAGTGGGAGGTAGGACAGGGAAAGGATGATCTTGTAATCGTGGGGCAGATGTCGTTGAAGTAACTTGTGGCGATTCTATTGTGCTTATATTAGATTGAATAAAATTATCTTGCAAATTCTGATACAGTACAATGTCAATAAGGGAAAATGTGCTGAGTGAAGCTAATTACTTGAAGCTTTTCTTCAGGGAACTCTATGGATTGAGTTTCTAGTGATTCATTTGCTTGAAATGGTATCTCTAATGGGGGTTGAGCTGTATTTTACGAAATAATCTGAAGAAGAGTACCAGATGTTAATGCTGACTCAAATTCTTGTGTCAGTGGTGGCACACATGTTGAATCCCCGTCTATATGACGAGGAACGTCAAGAGTCTTCAACAACTCCGAAACTCGATTGCAGTCTTCCCGGCTAAGGGATCGCCAGCGGTGCCAAATACTTCTGAGTTTCTGTAGTCGTCCCAATCGCTTCATCTCCACCGTACTACGTGCCGCGACTAATTGTCGAGCCTCCTGACGGCGAATAGCCTGTTTCAAGTGGCATATATTTAGCATACATGAATGATAAGAGTCAGTGCAACTCGTACCTCCCTCGCTTTCGCATGGTTACGCTCTTTGCCATCAAACACGCATACAGCGGTAACACCTGCCTCCTGGAGATCCTTAGCGAGTCGATACCAACCCAAAATATGTCGATATTGGTGGGGGACTGGCGCGAAATGCAATCGCTGGGTTATGAGAGTTCCATCACTGAAAGTCCACTAAACATGAGAATCACCAAGGGAAAAGAACAGAAAAAAAAATACAAATGTCAAAGAGCTACTCCTTACATGGCAATCTTCTTACCGGCTAGCCCTTTCAGTCGATCTGGAAGATGTTTGATTACCTCCGGGCTGAATATGCTTGTAAGACCTCCATGCGACACATACATCAGAGAACAAGCTCACCAGGTTTTCTGTAGGAAGGGCGTGAGTCCCAACACGCCCATACGCGATGTCCAATGTGAGGGAACAGTTCTCCCGCACAAGAGAGTTGTTTAGGTTTCAACTAAAGCGGACGCCGAACCAATAGCCAAATCGGGAAAGCGCGCCAACCTTAGTAATCGTTCCAAAAGGTAGATCATGAAAATGGTCCGTGCGCAGGGTACAGAATAGTATATAAAGGACGTTGGAACAAGATAGCACCTCATACTTACCTTGATGGCGTAAGCCCCTTCAGATACCTGGGTTTACGGGCTGTGGAGATCCCCCATAGCACGGCGACCCTGTCCATACAGGGGATGCCTGCAGCTTGTATGGGCTTCGGCTCATGCACCGTCCCAATATTTTCCTGTCCCACCATGGCCACTCTGGCTGGGTGGGCCTTTTTTTTTTATGCACTTCCGCATTCCTAACCCTAACCCTAGTCTAAAGCAATAGAAATGAAATTTGATTACAAATATCAACTTGGATTAACTGCAAGTAGAGTCAAACTTATCAGATGCCTACACCTAATAACCAAGTATATTTATGGGTAACCACACATAGATATCTAATAGAATAAGAAAAGTACACTGCCCATATAATGAATAGTAGGTTGTGAAATGCATGAAACACGAACAAAACACTGACAGAAACAAGAAAATGTGTGAATCTGACACCAACAGCAAGAGAGAAACACTACAAATGTATAGACCTCTGCATTGCCTACTAGAGAAGGAAATCCCCCAACAACAATGTGTCAAGAGAGATCGCTTACAGAATCTCATTCTTTTTCTCTGAACCGCTCTCAGACTTTAGCTGTCCTTGCTCCGCATCCAGTCCGGAGGATCCCGAGGTGTCCTGCTCCCTTGACAGACCCGTGCTGGTAACCGTAGTGGTGACACGGAACTGGAGCGTGGGAACATCCCTGCGTGCTCGCTGCACATCTGGGAGTTGGGCCTTTAGCTGCGATTGAGCAGACAGGATTAGAAGAAGGTTCATGGTGATTGCGGCGACAACAAAGTTCTTTAGGGGGGTCAATTTCTGGCGACTCAATGAAAACCCTTTGAGACTTACGATGCCAGTGAACAATAAACGAACAAACATATTCCCTGAGATAATAGACATGGACTGGATGAAAATAGTGACCCCAGCCATGATACTTGTTATGGTAAACAGTAGGCCCGACTCTGAGAAGAGGTGCAGGATCAAGCGAAGCTTGTTATGGCTAGGTTCAACGCCGTCTTGTAAAGTGTGCCAGATTCGGAAAAGAATGGCAGCTAATTCAACGCAGGAGTCAGGGAGAGGTTGTAGAAGAAAAATGAAGCATAAAGGTGCGTACACGTCAAATAAATATTGACGGCAATAAGAAGCGCGAAGAAAGCCATATCAACTTGGTCCGCCGTGGTGAATCTGTTGATTTCTTCTACACTGGAGTATATGGACTCGTAGACGATCCCGAGGATGAGACACACAATCGTGCCCACCCATAATAACGCAGGTATAATAACAACGGTGCACTTTCTACCATATGTGATCCAGCAGCGGTGTAACTAGCCAAAATCGGATAAGATGCACAGGAAAGGTCAAAAAAAAAAAAAGACAAACCAGAACGCAATCTGCGATGACTATCACCAGTCGTTCGAAGATATACTGGGCAAAAAAAAAACATCAGTCCAATCCGCAAATGTTTGACACTGGAATCAAGGACGCACACTCCAAATATTCGCAACGGTAAGTGGGGGCTTCTCCAGCGTCGAAAATAACGTCGCTTGCAGCGCAAGCCCTACGTCCGTTGACTCCACTCCAAACACAAATACCGTCACGGCGAGCAACCCCCACTTGATATCTTTGCGACGGGTCCACCCCTCAAAAGTAAACGCCAGCCAACGCACACAGTGCAAAAACGTATCAATGTACAAGCCGTACAAGAACGCCTGCACGAACGTCGCGATAACTTGGCCCTCTGCAAAGGTCAGCATTTTCTAGCAAGTTCAGCCCGTGGCGAAAGAGGAAATAAGGGAGAGGGTCAAAGTGTGGGGAAGGGTGAGGTACTTCAGAGAAAGAAAGAAAAAAGGAGAGGACGGGGAGACGATATGTATTAAATGGTATATCGTCCTGAATCTGGGGAACGGGATTGGCACTTAACGGTCGGCGGTTGGAAAGCTGGAACACCCAGTATGTCCATCACAGGACCTGCTATTAGGTCGTTCCGGGTTCCGTAAAAGGCAAACGCAAAGATATTGAATTTCGGATTGGACATTGCTCACCGGATTGATTCCTCTATCAGCGACGTCCAATCAGCAAGGGACAAGGAAAAAAAGCTGATGTTTCCAGAAATCAAGTCTAAATTTTCTTTGATAAGACGAGTTCATCGTTCCATAGGCAGGTACACTGCAAGTACTGATGAGGACAGGACCCGTCTTTTAATTTCGATCAGAACATTCGATTTCAAAATACAAGGGAAAGTTGATATGACATGATCTCGTATGTGGCGCAACCGAGACACTTATTTTTCTTACTCCGCCGTCGCTTCTTGAATTCATTATAATGCAGTTCAAACGGAAGCCTTGAGAGCAAGATCTTAAAGACCCAGGAAATATTCCTCACCTGGGTTAACGACAAGTAGAATCCAATTCGCAGAACGACTTACCAGGTTAGATGTGCTGCGGCACCCTAGTAGACATGTGTCCTCATAATCAAGTTGATGGTGATGAGGACGGCTACGACCACATCAAGGTACGTAATAGAACAAGTTAGTCCTGTGAATGTACAGTATTCTACAATACTGTATTACTCTATTGATACTATCAGGTGCCGCTGTGGGTCCAAAAATTGATAGACATCTAGGTGAAACACCAAACGAACATTGATGTGATCTGCACCCTTTCTCAAGTTCAATTCAACTAAAAAAGAGACCATGCATGGTTATTGCATCTTCATCATACACGAGAATAAGAGAAGTTTCCTGCCAATGTTGAGGTAACGATAACAGTGTCAAAAGTAAAAAGAAAATGAACAAGGACAACAAAAGGCGTGTAAATTAATCATATCTACATCTTCCCCACACACATCACCCTACCACGCAGCAGGCAAACCCGAAGCAGCAGCACCTATCTCTGTTAGTTGTGTAAGGGGGTCAAGCATTCCTTGATACTGCGGCAAATAAACCGAGTCCGCATAAGGACAACGAACGGAGGGTGATCCCTTGTAGATCGGGGTGTAGCTGACGGCGCAAACTTCAAACGCAGTGTGTTCGTCATATGATATGTCAACTGCGTTACGAGGGTTGCGGTCTCCTGCAGCAATACGTTGTCGTGCCTGGAAAAATCAAGCTAATCGTAACTAGCTCACAAACAGAACAATGTCATGAACGGACCTGAGCGGCAATTTTAGGGTCAGGGTTAAGATCAAGGAGTCGTCTTGCGAAGCGAGCTGCATGCGCTTGATTATTGGCTTTTGAGAAAGCGCCAATAGCACTACGTAGAGCAATCTGCAGATGTGGCGGCTGGAGCTGGCAATGTGTGAAATATGCGGCTAGTTCAAGGTTGCGTTTAGTGTTGTCAGGTTCCGCCTCGGCCACCCTCCGGCGTTCAAGTTCTATGGAGACACCAAGCAAGTACTCCCTCGCTGTCGTAACAGTGTCTCTCCACTATATACAGCAGGCGGTTCAGTAATAGGTCCTTGACATAATTAACGAGTTGTGCTCACCAATTTAGCCTCTTCATCAGAAGATAGGACCACCAATAAGAGACTATGCAGAACCGACCGGAATGTCTCTTGAGCCTCAGACAATTTATTACCAGATACAAATCGGTATCCTTCTGTCAGCTCAGCACGGATGGACTGCAATGTCCGGGCAGCAACAGGGAGGACACGGCTAGGAGCAGACTCTGATGGGTTTCGTCGTACATGCACCTGCAAGGGTGGTAGAGATGCGACTGGTGAGATATAGACGTGAGATGAGCGGTATATCGACAAAAAGAGTGGCTTCAATAGTGCAAAGTTGACTACACCAAATTGGCGATTGAGGAGCTACAGGGTGATTTAGTATTGGGACTAAAACGCCGTACACTGCCCTAGGAGCCTTACCTGCATAGCAGTCTCGAACGACCCAGCAGCAACATGGTCAACTGCGAGGGGTGAGTTCCGCACCCACAAGTCGGTCTCGCTCACACCGGGCGAGGCACCAGCACCCAACTCATCATCCACAACTTCATGCTCTTCTTCATCCAGTGCGGACTGGAAGTCTCCACCATCAGCATCCAAATCCCATCCACCTTCTTCCGTATTAATCAATTCTTCATGTATTTCCTCTTCTCGCGCCCATGCATCCAACGCTGAGGAGGCTGCGCCAGCACCAGCGTCACCATTAGTATACGCGGAAGGCTCGATACCCTCCAGGGTCCCATCAACAAGCGCCTTATCAAAGAAGTTTTCTTTCGTAGGTGCAACAGGCCAATTTAGGTTCGTTGTAGACGTAACAATCGGCGGAGGTTTAAGCGTGGACCGACCAATGTTTGGTATATCATCTATATCGGCCTCAGTCAAGTTAGCAGCTTCTAAAATTTCTGCTGCTAGTTCTTCCAGTTCATTGGCTTTCGCTGTCAAATACGCAAGGGGATCTAGGTTGGTGCTTCAGCAAATCGATGGGCATTAGCAATAAGGATGAATACGAACACAATCCAACATCTCTCAATACAGCAATCCGACCTTCTATATCTCCAGCATATAATGCATTGTGGAACCGGGACATAGGGTCACCTCTTGCATCTGCAATCTTCTGCATTTTAGACAATTTGTCTGTGCTCCCAGTAGCGAGGTATAGGAAGGACAGCTTGTCAAAGTTCTTGGTCATCTGATACGCCTTTTCGACCACCTTGTGATTTCCCTGTTTGAGTGCCTGCTGCGCTAGCTTCTCCCAACATTCAGGGCGGTCTATAGCCTTTGCCGTCTCCATCGCAACCTCCAAATTTCCACATTCTAGTGCAAGTTCGAACCGTGTATTCGCATCTTGCACGAAATGGAGAGCAATCTAAGGTACAATCACGTCAGCAATTAGTGTCTTTAACGTCCGGTAGATCAGTTGTAGACCAGGAGATTCACCTCTGGGAAGCCTTTCTGCTGCAAGTATGCAATAATGCTCTGGCCCATCAGAGTTGATGTCTTGATGATATACAGCATCTCTTCATAATTATTCCTCAACAATGCAAGCTTGAAGCGGTATTCGGTTGGATCGAACGTAATCGTACGAGGCCGCGCAGAACGATCTAGGCAGTGAATTGTTCTGCCCTTGACACGAGTAAGGTAGACAGGATTATCCAGCGTACAAATGACTCCATGGTCACTAGATCTCATAAGTACATTGTCTTAATCACTGTTGGGCATATTATTAACGCACCCTTGCGACAAGCAATATTTGACGTGGTTGAGTGTCGAATAAATGAACACACCAGAGTCATCCCAGGCACCAGACTTGATTCGAATAGTCTCATGAATCAAGCTGTGTTGTGAGAAGGTCCTGTTGGCGACAGTAATAGCTATGGAATCGAAATTTATACCATTGATCTTCCGGATGATATTGCCAGACAAGTTACTCACTGTGTTTACTCATAAGAGCTACCAATTGACCATCAGCACTCCACACTACGTATTTCACCGGTGGACTGTTAATCTCTGCAATCGTCTTCTGCTGCTGGATGTCATATAGGACAACGCTGGTGGGCGAGCTCAAGATCAAGCAAGCAGTTCCTCCATAGAATATCTCGTTAGTCTGAACCGGGGCGTTGATCGTTTTGACCGTAGTGTTTGACAGGTCCCGAACTTCAATGAGCTAGGTAACACCATAGGAAGAAGTAGAGACAAAGCCTGATCAACACATCGCATATATACGCTCAAATGAACAAGGACGGACCTGATTTGTCTTGTTTAACACCGCAGATCTGTTCCTCGCTACAAAAATCGCACTCTGACCATTTCCCTTCTTTCCATCCACACTTGAATCCTTGAGTTCGCCCTGCGCTTGTTGCGGGAGCATGGTAAGCTCATACAACCCGTTATCAGAACTGATCGTTAGCAAGACGGCCCTCTCTGCCGGGTTGAAACTCAACGTCCGAGGCGGCATATATGGACTCCCAAACTTGCGTACACTCAACAGGCCAATGTCCGAACCGGATGCAAAGTCGAACGCGCGAACATACTTGTCTCGCACGTAGTACAAGGTATCTTGATGGACGGAAAACGCTGGTCGTTCACGCTCGAGCTTGAATACAATAAGACCACTATCATGTCCGGCAGCGAATAAGTTGAGATTAGGGTGCGCCGCAAGAACCCAGAAACGGTCGTTTTCCCTCCTGAACGTCTGGATTACCGTCCTCTTTCCAAGGTCCCAAACCCTGACAGTCTTATCTTCACCACACGAAACAACTAACTCGTGCTTAGGATGGAACAGAGAACTCGAAACGTTGTTGAAGTGTCCACGATACGAGTCGACCTCGTAAGCCCTGTTTTCGCTCATGCGCCAGAGCTTGATCAGCCGATCGTCAGCAGCAGAGATGATGAGTGGTAGCGTAGGGTGAAACGTGGCAAAGTTGACTCCGCGATCGTGGCCTTCAAGGACATATTTGACGGTGGTGAACGAATCGAAAGTCTCAAAGTTGCCTGGCCCACTATTGCCGCCACCCATACCGCTAGGGCCTCCAGCATTGGGAGACCCTTTGCGAAGACCCGAGATATCCCACACTCTCACAGTTTGATCCATCGAAGCAGATACAACGAGGTCTTGAGTAGGATGGAACTGCGCTGACATGACATAGTGCGAATGACCAGTTAAGATCGCGATGCAGTTTCTCGAAGTGCTGTTCCATATGCGTATCGTTTGGTCGTCTGACGCTGAGAGCTAGATAGAGTATGACTTAGAGCTTGGGCGGATATATATGCTACAAGAAGCACTGTCGACAACCAGGGCCGAACACTCACAATCCATGGCATTTCGTGATGGAATTGGACAGTCCGTACATAGTCCAGATGTCCATGCAGAGTAAAGAGACAGCGTCTGTTCTGGGGCCGGATATCTACAAACACATTAGAGCATTTGCGAGAATACACTGAGCAGGGGCCACTAACCCCAGACTTTAATCTTATAGTCATCACCACCAGTTACCAACAACGCTCGACTCGGATGTATCGCAACACCACGAACGGGACCTATCACGTATAGCATTTAGTTCACGGAGTTCATACATAGCCAACCCAACGTTAGCCAAAACCTGACCTTCATGCTCTTCGAATCGATCAACCAACACGCCCATCCTATAGTTCCATAATTGCACACTCCCATTATGTAGCGCCGCGGCGAGCAGAGGTTGCGTCGGATGAAAAGCAAGTCCTACAATGGACAACAAAAGCAACCACGAACCATCAGCAAAGCACATTACTCTAACAGCTGGACAAAACAGAGAACACAAAAAATCCCGCTTACCCTTCACGCGGTTGCTTTTAGATTCAAACTTCGTGAGCATCACAGCCATCGTTATCGGTGTGTACAACAAACTCTATCCGCCTAGTCAAGCGGAGATGGTTCCACAAAAAAAAGAAAAGAGGAAAAGCGACTCCGAGTCGGAGGTTGAGAAAGAGGGAGAGGATGAAAGTGAGATTTAAGGAAGATAAGAATACTTTTTTTGAGGCGGGGGGGTAGTAATGCCCAGCGGGTCGAGCGTCTGCGCGTTTTTGTGAAGTGTAAGTACGTGGCCGCTGCTTCAGATTGGGAGTTGCCTTTTTCAGTAACCTGTCTTGTGATTGGTCAATAAATTTAACGCGCATATAGCGACCAAGCCCACACTCTATTCTCCATAAGCAAATAGCATTCAATTATGTATCTATTCATATTATATGCGGGCTGTACAACTTGACAATCTTCTGGCTCTCCTCCAATGACAGGGTATGTATCCAAGTCGAAGCGCCAAAAAAAAATGGAAATAACAGATTTGCTAGTATACTATACTACGATAATACACACCATGAACACACACCAAAAAAAAACATGTAGGAGTAGGATCCGAGTGTGCAGAGAACACCAGCAAGCAAACAGAAAAAGGATAGCAATCATATGCACCTCTAAAAAAGAAACAATTAACTTTGCTAGGATATCAGATAAAAGCCCAGGCGTGAAGCGGTGTTACAGGGACAACGGCAAAAAAAAGTGGGAGAGAGGAAGCAGACACGAACAGAAAAAAAAAAAGCAGATAAAAAAAGAAGAGAAGAACAAGGGATGAAACCATCCAAGCTTATGATAAGAGAGTAATACTGGTGTATGGCGTATGTATGTATAAAGTTCGTGTGAGGAAGTCCATAGCAACTAGTAGTGTCCATAGGTGTACGTCCATGTCCAGAATAGTTACGATGCGCGGGACAAGGGGGATGAGGGATGAAAGGAGAAAGACGCCAAGGAACTGCATCAAGAATAAAACCTCGATGGTGGAACAGGAGTGCTCGTCGTAGGCGTCGAGGCCAATGGGGGTGGCGGGTGCGGCGGATCGTCTTGGCTAGTCAACGCCGCTACAGAAAGCACTCTTCGATTCGTCGTCATCACGGGGGAAGATTGCAGTGCCTGAGCTGGCTGATGAGGCTGTTGTTGCTGTGGTGAAGTCAACAATGCTTCCACACCCATCATCCCAGACCTCGTCGACGATATCTGGCCAACTATGGCATCCTCAAGTGAAAACCGACGCGGCTCACCTGAGGACGAAGACGATGATGAGGATGCTACTTGCGGATATATATACGGCCGCGTGGGAGTAACATACGGTGCTGGCGGACTCCCCGCTGATGTGGACGCATTTAACGTCGCTGCAGGCTGTCGTCCAGACCTAGTACTCGTCGTCGTGCCCACAGCAATGTTAACATTAGCATTAACAGTAGCGTCATTACCACCCTCGCCAGCATCATCCTGCAAAGTCCGTGATCGCACATCCGCCTTGCGGATAATGGACGACGCTGTCGACAGGCGGCTCAAGGTATATGGATTGTTATGCGTCCGCTTCGCAGCTGAGCTCGTCGGAGCGCGCACATTCGGTGTGATCGGTGTTGGTTCCACACGCCAAACACCATGAGATTTAGGGTCAAATTCAGTGGAAGGCGTAGGCGACCGTTTGGGCGCTCCAGCAGCAACTCGTTCGAGATCGAGCTCAACGGCATTATTCTTATAATAATTGCTAACCTGGACCGTCGTCTGTAATTGCCACCGAACGTGGGTACATGACCAATAGACATTCACTCATGAACAGCATACCTTGTTGGGCATAGACGCCGCTATCCGTTTAAAATCATCCCCATGTTGAGCCAACAAGCCCAAAAACAGAGCTACGAGTAAGATCAATAAAGTTCGAAAAGAAAAGAAGAATACAATAAGAATTCTCACTTTTATCCTCATCACTCCACAAAACAGTTGACGATGTCTGCTGGTTACCCCTCCGACGTGTCGTTGTCGTTGTCGTCGGTGTCGCAGGTTCAGGCGTCTCCAATGACTTTCTATCAGTCGCAGATGCAGGCGTTGACGCCCCTGTACCAGTCCCATTAGCCTTGGATCTAGCTCTGCTAGTGCTAGCACTCGCTTCAGCAGTAGCAGAATTTGCGCTTTTTGTCGTCCTCGTAGACCTTTTAGCGCGCTTAGCAGGCCGTGGATCCCCGTCCTAAAAAAAAAATAGAAAAAAGATACCCAACATGAATACAATCCCGAACTAAACAGCTGCCAGCAAAACCAACCGTAGCTTCGTCCTCCCCCTCTCCCTTCCCACTCGTCACATTCCGACCAGTGCCAGCACCAGCACCAGCAGCATCTTTCTGTGCTCTCCGTCTCCTCGTCCCATTCCGCGTCGTGGCAACCGTCGACGACGTGGTAGTGGTACCCGTCGTCCCACTAGCTGTCACACCATTACTACCTCCTGCAGCACTCTCCGGCTCAGGCGTAGGTGTGGATACAGGGGTTCCTTCCTGCTGTTGAATAGCCAGCCGCCTAGAGCTAGCAGCCCTTCGAAGAGCTCCACCCCCTTCAGCAGGTGTTCCCGTCCCTGCTGCTGCAGCCGCCGCAGCACCCCTCTTCCCTCTCGTATTCGACGCACGACTAGGCACACCCAACAGCCCCACACCCACACCAGTGCCAACATCACCATGTCCACTTCCATGACTAACCTCCGCATCATGCTTCCTAATATCAGCCAACAACGCATTCCCCTTCTTCCTCCCCATCCCCCTTCTCCTCCTCTTACTCGGCGCATACTGCGACACCACTCGCCGAAAATCGATCATCTTCTTCTTATGCAAATAATAAAACGCCACACACTGCGCCGGCGTCTTGTCCGGCAAATAACCAGCAATAATCCCAAATTGCTTCGGGTAGGCCGCGAACTTGTCCAGAAACACCCGCTTCTCCTCCTCCGTCCAGTCATGAATCCCAGTGTGAGGACCATAATACTCGTCAGGCTGGTGCTCCACCACGTGATTCGTGTCGTCGTACACGTAGTCTACTTTGCCATGCGTCACGGATATCATATCCGGTATCGTGGCGAGGTTCCTGAGCGACAGGTGCGCTGGGTCAGTTGCCTCGTCGTTTCCAAGACTCGCTATAATCTGCTCCATCTCTAAATCAGAACGAACTGCATCCCCAAGCGTCGCTGCCGACCGCCGCGTCGTCCTCCCCGCCGGCTGCACCACCTCAGTCTCAGACGCCAGAACTCGCGACTGCTCGTCTAGCATCGCACAGTGCTGCACCCACTTCTCATGCAGCGCCATATACTCCTTCCTCAACTGTTGCACCTTCTCCAGACGCGCCACCTCACGCTCCTCGAACTGGTTCACCAACACCCGCCGGATCCCCATGAATCCTGCCATCCGCTCCTCGTGCCGCCTCCCTTGGCACACCTCGTCAATCAACGCCGCAGGCCCACCCGTCGACACACGATCAGGAACTGAGGGCCGGGCAATCATCTGATTCGATATAAGCACTGGCGCTACACGCTCCTCCCGCGTTTGACGGTCACACAGCAACCGTGTCATAATCACTATGCGTAGTGCCTCTGCTGTTGATTTCGCCTCTGACAGTGGTGGAATTTCTTGGGACGGAGCCTCGGCTTCTGGCTCGGGTGTGGGAGGTAATGGAGCCGGAGTAACACCAACTGTTATCTTTGGTATTGACTGGGGTATCTCTTCTTCTTCGACTGGTTGTGTTTGAGGAGGAGAAGGAACAGAGAGGACGGGGGTGGTTGAGGGTGGCAGTTCGCGCTGGGGAGATGAAGATGCCCTCGAGATGGGTAGCACTCCTTGCATATCGTTGGGATCATATTCAACAGGACTTTCGACAAAGACAGGTTGAACAGATTCAGAAGGGGGCGAAAGAGTAGGGACCTCTGGGGGAGGTGTTGGTTCTTGCATACTTATAGTAGCAACCTCTTCCGGCAAGGCGGGCTCCCGCCTGTCCCTTTCAAGTTGAACAGCAGTTTCGGGGGGACAAACAAGTGCTTGATTAGGTTCCTGATCCATATCCACATCACCACTCAACTCCTCCTCAGAAGGGGTCAATCTCGACACAAGTACCTCCACTTCCTTTTCTTGCTCCAATTTCTCCGCCTCAAGTTCAAGCTCAGGCTCGGCACAAATCGAGAGCAGTTGCTCTTTTTGCTCATCTTGGGTTGGCTCTTTGTCAACCATCATGGCCACATATGTCACTAACTCTTGTTCCTGTGGCGGCTCTCCCACGAGCGGGATGACGTCTTTACCGGAATCTGCTTCAAGAGGCTGACACGACATATCCAAAGTGGGCGATTCCAAGGCTGGTTCGGAAATATGCGTTTCATCCTTGAACTGTTCAACAACTTGAGGTGGCTCCTCACTCGCGTGGGGCGATGTCGATTCTACCGTTACATCTTGTTTGAGAGGTTGATCAAAAGCATCACCGAACTCGCCCAAACAACCATCTTGCCGATCTGATTGTGGCATAGCCTTCGGCTCAATAGGCTCTTCTACAGGCTGGACTTGGATCGACTGTTTCTGTTGTTGGTGCGACTCGTCAATCATATCAGCACTGAGTTCAAACACAGGCGGAGGTGCAGATGCAGATTGTGGTTGGGGTGGTTGTGGTACCTTAGGTGGTTCAACAGACGCACGAGTGGACGCAATCGACGAGCGCGAAGTCGACGCCCGCGAGGGCGCGCCATAATTTAGAACAGACCTCGGACGATCACGGCTCAGGCTACGATAGCGATTGCGCCTCGGACTAGGACTGCGCCCGCGCAGACGACTGGCGCTCCGACTAGCACTTCTACTCTTCGTTCTAGGCCTACGTAGCCTATTTCGACTCTGGCTACGACTGCGACTACGACTACGACTTCGGCTGCGGCCGCGGCTTCGACTCCTGCTATGTGTCGCATTGCTGCGTGGGCGATACGTTCTTCGTGGGGACAAGGGTCGTGAGCGGGGGGATAACGATCGACTGAGCGATCCAGATCTAGATGATAGACGTCTGTCATACACTACAGATGTGCGACGTTCGCGTCTAGCACTACTTATTGGAGAACTAAGTGTGTCCCTAGGGGGGGAATAATGCCATGCATTATCATATTGTGGCCTATAAGAATCGTACTCTGGACGATCAGCTCTGTACGAGTCGCTATAGGAAGGTGTTGGACGGTAGCTATCGCCACCAGCAAAGAATTTTGGAGGGCTGCGGTCTCTGCGTGTGGAGGTCCGGTCAGGGGGCGATAGATCCCGAGGCTTACGGGGTTCATATCTATCATACCCAGGACGAGATCTATAAGCCAAAAAAAAACGAATAGACAATTTTGTTGGGATACCGGGGTCTGTCAACAAAAAAGAGAAAAGAAACGTACGTGTCTATCCACGAATCGCCGCGAGTGCGTTCTGGATAAGAAGTGGCGGGGCCTTCGTACATTCTTGATGCGAGAACGGAGGGGTCTCGGCGGGGTCGGTCTCTGTCTCTATCACGAGGGGGAGAGCGACGGTCGGAACGGGCAGAGGATTTGGGCGGGGAGTAGTGGGTTGATGAACGATCCCAGGTGTCGGCGTCTGTTGTAGTGCGTGAAGGGGGTGCATAGCGATCAGGTGAAGGGGAGCGGCTATAATACGACGAGGAGTCGGGACGGTAGCTGTTTGGACGGTAGACATTGGGGTACTCGGGGCGGTTAGGAAAGTACGGGGTGTAGTAGCGGGACGCTGGAGATGGTGTTCGTCTGCGCGAAGACCTCTGATTGGGTGTTAGAAAAAAATTTTGAGAGTAATTGAATTGTGTGGGTGTGCGGAAATGTGGGCGGGGGTTGATGAGTGGGTGAGAAGATGAAACGATACGTACATCGTACGATGAAGAGAGGCCTGGGCGAGGGGGGGTTAATACTTTATAAACGAAATGGAGGCAGAAAGTGTAGTTACCTGGTGACATTCTGAGAGTCAGTGTTTCTCTGTGTCAGAAACAAATGGGGTGGGTTCGGTGTAGGAAACTCAGTACTGTTAAGGGGCCGTTTCTGATGGGAATTTTGAGGAACTCTTGTAAGGAAAAGATGGAAAGATAAGGCAGAGATGAGAAATAGAGACCAAAATGGGGGAATTTAGGAGGATTTGGTGGAGTGCTTCATGAAAGAGAGAGAGGGCTGGACTGGGCGACTCTTTTGCCGCCACAAAATGCAACGCTCGACAAACAAATCTTCAAAAGGCTCATGCTCGACGCCCACAACGTCAACCAACCCCCCATCGACCCCGCCACCGTATTCCACCAGAATACATACCTAAGGAGGTCCATCATCGCCTCTTACTGGCTCGTCATCCTCCTCGCTGTTCCCCTTTGGTGGCGCACAACCAGCATAGAACGTCTCTCCCTTCCCACCTCTCGCGTCGCTTCCCAATCAGAATCTTACTTGCGTCTCCCAGTACGCTTGCACCTCGATACCCCAAATGCAGGTGCAGCCAGCGCACTCCAGTCGCTGCTTGACGAATCAGCCAGGCGAGATCCCGACCGTTGGAACGGCCTTGACGTCCTCGTATCAAGTACAAAAATTAATGGTAGTTCCCTTTACTCCTCCTGTTAATACGCTCTCTATAACAAAAAAACACCCAGACTCGGGCGATAGCTCCTACACGATAATAAATAGTCCAACCATTTTAATTGATGGCCGGAAACTTTACTACCCATCAAACGACTGTGAGTCCGTATTCTACTCCTTCACAAGACCCACATAACCCCCCAAAAAACATAGTAAACGCCCTTGCGGACGTGCTAACCTCCCTAATTGTCCCTGGCTCTCACTCCTACTCCATCCAACGCGTAGCCCAATACTCACCACGCTACCGTCTCGCGTTCAGCCTCCTAAACCAAGACGCAGCTGCTGGGCGTCCCATAGTTGACTGGGACATCACCAGCGCCATCGATCGTACGTTCAATGTTCTCTCCTCTCTTTCCATATTTCTCTCTACTTCTCCTTCATTCACCATTCACCAACCAAACCCATCCAGACCACCTGTCCCCCATCTTTACCTACCTCTCCACCCTGCACAACTTCACGATCGAAAGCCAAGTCCAATTCCACGCCCCCTTAGCCTTCGAACCGCGCCAGCTTCCAGATGGGTCATCTGCTCTAACCCACGAACAACTCACCATCTTCATTAATTCCGCCGAATGGTCCCTCTGTGCGTTTCACCTCCCCCTCTTTTCCTTCTTTTGTCTTCCCCGTGCAAATAGGTCTCGCTAACCGAAATTATTCTATATGCTCTTCGCTGTCTTGTTTTGGTAAAATTGGGGTCCATAATAGCTTCGAGTGCGTCAAACGACCCCGTGCTTCACTTTGTCCTCTTCGTGCCTTCAATACGCCACTCCCCGCTGCGAATTCTCAACGCGGACGGCACGACCTTGTCCCCCTCTAACGCTTTCCTCCTTCCCCAATGGGGGACTATCCACCTCCACAACCCTCCTTCCAATTCCCCCTCCGCTGGCCCTACTTTACTAACCCTTACTGACCTTTCCCAACCATTCAATTCCTTTGCCATGCAGCTTCTTACCCTCCTCGGCGTCCCATCCCTCCCACCCACAATATCCCGATCCCCACACGCCACCGTCACAACCATCACTCAATGGCAGCTCGACGCCCTCATGCGCCGCCGCGCATTGGAAAATTCAGAAAGGGCGAAGGATACGTTAGGCAGTATCATCAAACTCGTCGATAAAATCCAGAATATGCCGGTTGGAAAAGAAGTGCGGAATGACGTGGTGGATGCGCTGAGTGAGTTGGATCAGGTTCGTGTCGGCTTCCTTTTTGTCTTGGCTCTTTGTTTCCTGCTGTTCTAATTGTGTTTTACTCTTTTTTGGGATACCTATCTATATCCATATGCCTAAAAAAAATCCAAACATATACACTTTCAACAGATGCACACGACTACTCACACTTCACTAACGCACACGCTGGAACACTCTGCTCATGCGTTGACGTTGTCGTCGCGCGCGTTCTTTAACCCGACTATGCTTGCCCTGCTGTATTTTCCTGCGGAACATACATATGCAGTGTACACCCCCTTGTTTGCGAGTGCGTTGATTCCGCTGGTGGTTACCACAGTACGTGAATTCAAGGCATGGAGGAAGCAGAGGAAGCAGAGAGGCGGGGTTCAAGAGGCGAAGCAGCAGTAGGAGTAGGAATAGAATTATTAGGATTAGAAAATTGTTGGTTCGTAGGGAAGGGAGTATTATACATAATACATATACCTATATCTACATTGCCAAGAATTGGTTCTGGGTGCTGCTTTGAGTCGTTATTGTACGATACCAATACATCATACACGCCGCTCCATTCCATTCGCCACCTCTTTGTGAACAACAATAAAAGACAATTAGACCGCACTGAAAAAGTAACTGGACCATCATCTCCATTGGGCTACAACTCTCAGCATCGTAACGATGCCATCTGAGAAGCCAACTTGGTGCCGCAGTACTCTTCCATTTGTTGTTGGAATGCCAGCGATAGCGTCGAATGGTGGAGATGGGGACTTGGAATAGGACTGGGACTCAAGATGGCAGGGTCCTGCTGTTTTTGTTGTTGCTGCACCTGAGTTTGTGCTTGTGTTTCCTCTTCAAGCAGAATGGCTGCTTTAAGCATGTCCTCGACGGTATCACCCATTCGTAGGCAAGGGACTATCGTGCCTTCAAAAATGGAGATTGGTTGTGTTGAAGCTGGGATAGGGAGGAGCGGAACCACCAAGTCAGGTCCGCTGAATATGCACGGGACCTTGGTCGTCTGATCAAAGCAATGGACACCAGGCGATATATGGAGCGCAATGACCCCAAGAGGTCCAACAGAAGAGGACGCCCCATCGGTAAACGACTCGGGCAAGGACCCTCCAAGGTCAACACGAAAGTTGAATCCATATCGTATCCACCTCCCCGGTTCTCCTCTTGTGTCCTGCGCGTTCAGGGAGTTGGAAGACGCGATATGGTACGTGTAATCTTGTTTTTGGCACACTGCGGTGTTGTCGTACACTGCCTCGCCTGGATCGGTACTCATGAACAGCCGCGAGCAGGATGTTTGGGTGTCGCGTTGTTGTGAGAGGCTGAATATAAGATCGACAGTATCAATTGACACGGTCTTTTTCGTCGGGGTGGCGTTGGTCGGGATGTAGCCCACCACCAGCTCAGGAGAGTCCAGCACGGTAAATAAATCCAGGTTGCATTTCAATTGTAAACTGTATATAGCATCAAAAAGTAAAGATTAGCATCATTTATAATATCAAACACTGCCTTCAAGCTTAATTAACGCGACTTACATGTTTGAAACAACCGTCTTCTCATGCACGACAACGCGTACTCTGGTTGTTTGCAACATCGACATTGTTGGGGGGTCGTGAATCACCAGAACACACACACAAAAAAAAGGGTGAAGCAGACTAAGGCTAAGGTACGCTTTCGGAGCGGATTATATAGAAAATTACGACGGAAGAGGGAGGCATTTGTGGGGCGGTCGAGTGAGTCAATTGGACCTGGCGTAAACACAATACAGTACAAGCGCCAAAAAAAAAAAAAAAAACAATTACAGTAACATGGTCATTACATAACGCCGACTATGGCTATAACCTCACCAGCCTGGGAAGAAATGGAAGAAAGAGAGGGAGAGAATACTGTACATAATTCATAAAATGAGGGGAGGGGGTTATTTTATTTTATTTTTGTGATGTGAGAAAGGAAGCTCAGGAAGAGATGAGATAGATGGTTAGACTGGTTGGACAGTGATAATGAAAGAATATACAGTACTAGTTATGTTTTAGTGTGAGGGGGGTCTACCAGGAGGAGTGATTACGTAACAGCATTCAAGGTATCACCCAAGCCACGATGGCCAACAAACTCAATGTCGACGGCGTTCTCCTCCTCGAGCAGCCTTTTGCCAGGGTATGGCTTGTTCTCATTCTGTGTCCCCACAAAATAATAAACTTTTGTGTCGTCGTAAAACAATGTAACAGGTACCATACGAGAATTACCGCAAGATATTTAGGACCTCGCAGAAATATATCGAGAAGGAGCTTGGTGCGCTACAGGCCACTTCTGCGGAGTTTGTAAAGAACAATGCGGCTGCGAGTGTGCGGATGGGAGATGTGGAGGAAAGTGTCAAAACTATTGAGTGTATGATTGGGAGGGTGGAGAACTTGAAGCGAAAGGTGCGGGAGTTCCCCTTCGCTTTTCCTTTCCCTCACCTAACCTACTTATATCCCTCCCCTGTAACAGTTGTCTAACCTGCAAGAAACCGCTGCGAGACCAACACAAGATGTCATGCGCGAGCGACTGCAGCACCTCGCTACCATCGATGCTGCACCATCGTCCTGTTCACCTGACTTTTCTCGTTGGGCCGAGACGAGGCTAGACCGATGGCTGGTCGATTGGTCCCTACGCAATGGAAAGGAAAAGACTGCGAGGCAGTTAGCCAAAGAGAAGGATATTGAGGTGAGCGGGGTGCTACCACTTTTTTGCCCCATCATGTTGATTTTAGCGAGGGGGCCAGACTCTAGTAGACATCGACCTCTTCACGGATATTCGAAGGATCGAGGAGGCCCTCCGGCACCATAGCTGTACTGAAGCTCTAGCATGGTGTAACGAGAATAAGGCATCTCTGCGTAAGATGAAGGCAAGTTTCCTCCCCCCCCCCCCTTCCTCACTGTTCCCCGAACCAACTCCCGATTTTTCATCTCATCTCATCTTGCACTGCCTAACACAATTCAATACCGCTCCACGTTACACGTTACAGAGTACACTGGAATTTGATCTCCGACTACAAGAGTACATCGAGCTGACCAGGGCACGCAAGTCCATGGAGGCAATCTCATACGCCAAAAGGCACCTTGTCCAATGGCAAGAAACTCATTACAACGAGATTCTCCACGCGAACGCATTGATCGCTTTCGATCCCTCGACTACCTGTCTGCCATACAAGGTTAGTGTCACCTTTCCTCTAAATCAATTTCCTCGTCATTATCATCGTCATCATACTCACTTACCCGCTTACCCCACCTCTGCGCCCCTCGGTCTCACCACTTTCATTGTCCAATTCGCCGTCTCTAATACAACGCTCATTACGCTTCTCTTCGTCTTTCATTTTTCCATTTCAAACGTCGAACGGCCGCATACACACACAGCGCCTGTTCGACCCGTCACGATGGAGCACGTTGATCCAGTCATTCCGCCAAACAGCGTATAGCCTCAACACGCTACCAACTGAGCCCCTGCTGAACCTTGCACTCTACGCGGGCCTTGCGTCCCTCAAGACCCCGGCGTGCTATGATCCGTCGACGAAGAATGTGGACTGTCCCGTGTGTGATGGGGAGACACGGGATGCTGGTATTGGAAGTCATCATGGCGTTTATGGTATTCATGATGGCATCAGCGGTAGTAGCGGTGAGCGTGCGGGGATGAGCGTGGATGGGAGTGCGAGTATGGACAATCGGGGACTGAATAGGCTGGCCGAGGAGGTGCCGTTGAGCCACCATGAAAACTCGACGATTGTTTGTAGAATTAGCGGCAAGATTATGGACGATGTGAATATGCCTATGGCATTCCCCGATGGACAGGTTTATTCTCGAGAGGTGCGGTGTTTATTTCTCTTTTTGTTTTCATTGCTTTTGGTTCTGGTTTCGGATTCCTGCGAGCAATGGATGGATCCCACATTTATTTTGTTGTGGGATTTTGCGATTCTTGCGAGCAATTGATGGATCTCAGAAAGAATTGAACTATACAAGGAAAGGAAAGAAGGCTAACACTTTTTTATTTCCTTTGTTCTCCTTTTAGGCACTTGAAGAGATGGCGGCGAGAGATGGGGGAATCGTCACTTGTCCACGGAGTGGGAACAAGTGCGAGTTCTCGGCGCTCAGGAAGGTGTTCATTTCGTAGAACACCGCAGGTTTTCGTGTATTCACAGTTGGTGTTGAGGCTAGATGGATTACTGTTTTTGATCCAGTCGCGCGTTGCTTAATACTTCTGTACCTCTTTGCTTTCCTCACTCTTTTTTTCTTTTCGGAAGGATAATCTTGTATTCTGTATTCTGTGCCACATCCCCTCACCTCTTCCCACCCCCCTGCTTCATATTCCGTCACGTCAATTACGCAACAGGCGCCAATCCACAAGTACCACGCCGCAATGACCACAATAAAGCCAACCAGCATACGTATACGTTATTCACTTCCATTCCCAACTTTTTTTTTTTTTCGCGTACCATTTATTTTAGAGTTTTATTGATCGTTTACGTCGCTTGGACCCCTTCTAGTGGCCTCCCCTTTTCCCTTCCCCCTTCCCTTTTCTTTCTTTCCTTTTCTCTTCTTCCCTGCATTGCACAGCACGGGCACATGTACATGGGGGTCACGGCACTAGGCATATACGTTCGCGGCGCAGATGATCGCATGGTGCGTGTGACAGCATGCATGGAGACTTTTTCGACCCATGATCCTACTTTGGGTGGGAAAAAGTTCTCCGTCTTTTTTTGGCTTGGATGCTTGGTTGGTAACATAGATGGTGAGTTGGTAAAGTTTGGTGTACTTGGCTGTCACTGTGCTCTATATTCCACAGACGGTTTTATACACCGCCTCCCCGCCTTTTCCCTTCATACGGATTCTCGTGTCCGTTTATTCAGTCCCTTGAGCCCTTTATAGAATTCATACCTCAGCATATTGCTTCGAATCCTAATCAATTTTTGATTCTTACAATTACTTGATAAACCAATCACTGTTGTTCTAGTAGTTAAGAAACATCTTATTTCTAATATCCAGAACTTCACCGATGACCAAACCACATATAAAAGGACTTTGATTCCCTAGCTGTTTATGTACTTTCCGCCTCATGCAAAGGTTTTTACACATCTACGTGTTACGTTAATTACATGACGATAACCTGGCTCAATACACTGAATTTGAAATTCGGGTTTATTGACGTTACTTCTTGTGTGTGGTATGCCGTGAAATGATTGTTGTTTTTATTCTCTTGTTGAAGAGAGTCCAGACTCGAAGTTGTTGGTACTTCTTTTCAGGGACTTTGTTGAGATTCGACTCGAACTGCACAATTGAACGGAGCCACATTGGCACCCAAACACACTGGCACTCGCGTTCCAACCCAAGCCTTTCGAACTTGGGACTCGCGAGGTTTGAATTCATGAACCTTTAGTGAGCACCACCCCCTACCACCCCTCCTCTCCTCCTCCTCCGGCCCCATCCCCGGCCGTGAACGGGGAGAGGGGCGGAGAGGTTGCCAGTGTGAACTAGGTGAAGTAGTTTCGTTTCGCTTGAGATTTTGAGTTTGCAAATTACTCGTTCGTTTCCGTTATCGATTGCCTATTCACGGGTGTTGTTAAACGTTTCAAGTTCATATCATAAAGTATCATTACTTTTTTGGAGCGGGGCCAGTACGCGTTATCATTGATATTATGCGGTTGCAGTAAAAACACTAGTACTATACTATATACTGGTACAAGTGTAGTACAGCGTATGCTCGAATACGTAGTCGGACCTAGTGTACATTGTTACTTCACATAGTACGTCTATGCAACAGAATAGAGAACATCATTCGACCTGTCATTCGGATACCATTATCCAGCTTGTACTCTCTCCGCTCTCCACAATGACACCTTTATTGAACCCTCAACATTACTAATCCCAATGTCCAGACCCAACCGCTTCTCCAGCAATCGGCCAGCCGCCATGCATGCTTCCACTTATTATATTAAGCTAAGGTCGTCCCTAGGTTTCTACCCTATAGTACCCTTAGACTCCTACTCCTCCCAGCATTTTATGGACTGTACTATATTCCCCCACTCTCTCCCCCACTCTCTCCTAACTCGAACACTTTCCGTTCATTCCGGTCTGCGATGCACCATCCCCAAAGTATCTCCCCATAAAAAAAACAACACAAAGTAATTAAATCACGACTCCGCTCCACGTTCGTTCATTTCGTTTTTAGATCGACTTTTGAATCCTGTATACATCATCCAGCCAACTCTATTATCTTTTTATTGCTTTGTAAACACCAGTGGTGCTTGTTGAGTGTCTTGACGTTCAAAGCTCCATTTGCCTGGCCGCCTGACCTGTTGGGTTGGAAAATTGTATTACACTACACATACCAAAAACACACCCCTGGTCACCAGAAGTGGGCATAAACCGGGAGGGAAGGAGCAGCCAGTCAGTCGGGCCCCAGCTGCTGTGCAGGTTACACCTATTAAACGTCCCCCCGTCCGCGCCGTATTTTCCGCACAGCACGTCTATATCACGTATGTACATACTTGCACATTACAGTGGATACCGGTGCCTGCAAATCTTGGGATCCAAATGGGCATAACCTGTAACCGTGACAAGTGCAGTTAAAACACCACGTTATCTAAGGTTCTATAACTTACCGACGTATTGTACGTACGAACTGAAACCTGTACTCCAACGAGTCACAGGAACTGTATTCGGGAGCCAATGCGTGCTTACAACGCGTCTTTGTTTCGTTTCCCGTTGCTTTGTGTTGGGTTTTTGATTTTTATTTTTATTTAACCCCCGGATACTCCACCATGAAAAGTCCGGCCTTTTGAAGGTCCGGTTAACACGGGATTGGACTGACGTTTCATACGATATCCGTGCGTGTGTGCAGGTGCAGATGGGCACGATTTGAGGCCGGCCTCGAGGCGTGGATCAGGGAGCATTTGCAAGGTGGGTTACCTATAGTTCCCGTGGAGAAACTTTTGGAAGCAGTCCATCCAAATTGGATCAAAAAGACCTAACCCCTTCACTGAAGAACCGAAGGGAGGAGAATCCTCTTACGGTAACGAAATCAATATTTAATATTCAATCTTGAATGGTTTCCGTTAGAACAAAACCTGATCGGGAGGGATACGGAAGAGCAATTTAGACATTGCGTGGAAAAGAGACCTTTTTTTTTTTGTTCAACTCGTGATGCAATGATGATTTCCCGGAAGAGAAAGCGCCTTGAATCCTGTATCCCGCGCCGGCACAAGTACAAGCTTGTTGTGGGGGTGCAGGAATGCGATGGCGTGTATAATCGACCCGTACGTATATACGTATTATACGTATACACACCCAGTGCTAGCTCCTGATCCTATTCGTTGAGAACAATAACAACATAAAACACGACGACACTTGGAGACAACCTGGCTGGCCGGAGGTACACGCAAGCCCTCTGCTGATGTCTTGATTACCGAAGCCTGTTTCTTTGCTGTGGAGGAAAAGCAAGATGTTGAACACCGGTGACCCAACAGAAAACCTCCCCACAAAAGCAAGTGTCAACGTCAATGTCAATGTCAACGTCAGCCCTAATGCTTCAGCGCCAACAACATCAACAAGCGACACATATTTGGTACAATCCCGTTTGTCACGGAAAGGGCAGAGGGGTTGCGAAACAAGGTTGTGAAAAAAATGAGGAGATAGAGTGCACACGGAGATGCGGAGATGTCACCTCACACACACCATCTCTCCGTCTCGAAACAAATAGCGCAGCAATCGCAATCGTCATGTGTGTATACTGCGTGGCGACCCATGTAAGCGCAGCACAGCTTCTTTTCTTTTCTTATTTACTTGTCGAGTCGTCATCCGTTGTCAAGAAAAAGGAAACCAATGACAAAGCCACCATGACAACTTGCTTTGGGGTACGTAGTCCGGAAATTCAGCGCAAATTATTTTGACTTCCCGATTTGTTTCCCACCTCGTGAATCAAATGCGGACCCGGCTGGTACATCGCGTTACGTTATATTCGCTGCATCTCGTGGGTTCGCCATACAGTACATGACACCTGAAAAAACGGACAATACCCTCAGTACGACCCTCAGGCCTCAAATTTCAAGTGCTTTTTTAGAAAAAAAATATACCGCAATTCCAACATCAAACATGAATACTCACTCACCGTCTTCCAATCATAAAAAAGACATGCGTTCCGTCCCTTCCGTTGACATCCATTTTCATCAAACCCCCGTACATTCGCCATCTATTTCTTCTACTTTCTCCGTATACCAAAACAAGCAGAAAAACCCCAGAAGAACGGAGAAGAAGGAACCCACTGAGAGCTTGGGCATGTGTGCACACCATTGGACCCTTTGTAAGATTCACAATGTATCACATATTTCACACCGGATCTCTACGCCGCCATGGATCCATAAAACCAAAGTGGCGCGAGTTTCTTTTCAAAAGATTTTTGTTTTTCTAGACTTGTGCGCTGCGCAAAGAGGTGCCAAGGTACTGTAGGTAAGTTAGGTTGGCTAGGACAGCTAGGATTGGAGATCTTCGGTGGCCGTGCATAATGTACGGTCTGGGGGAGTGAGATAGGGTTGGGCTATAGGGTTTGCGACAATTTTGTGGGAAGGGAAGTCAAGGGAAAAAGGGATGACTAAGGAGAAGGGAAGGGAGGAGTAAGAAGGGGCGTCCCAAGTGAGTGGTAACGAAGTGAGTGGTGAAAAGGAAAAAGTGGTTGAATAGATCAAGTGGTTCGCTGAGAATAGTGGAGTGAAGGAAGGGATGTGTGCCGGACTGCAATGCAAGGCGAGTGAACAAGAGAAGAGTGTGGTTTGCGTTCGTGTTTCAACAGATAGTTGGATGAGAAGCGTGGAAGAAAATGGAGGGCGGTCCTGAAGAAATGTTCTTATTTTTTGTTGATTTTCTTGGTTGCCGGACTATTGACTTTGAATGACGACTCCTCTAGTGTTCCCTCCTCCTTTTCTCAATCTCTAGAACCCCATTACCATCCCTGTCTGAATTTCGAGTTTCATCTGTCATCCCCACCACCCACGACTCGGAGAAACAAAATAAAGAATAAAGGGAAAGAAAAATCCGACAACTCGGTTGCTCACCCCTAGATGCTTTACACTGCACCCGTTCACCCAACTATACGTCAATCTAATTAATCCATTTTCCGCGAACCACTTGTTTCTGTGAATTTTCAATTAAGAAGAAACAAGGGACACATACTGTGTTTCTCAGAGGGGCAGTAGCCACACCAATCCAATAGCTATAGCTATAGCTCTCACACCTCGTTCATTGGTGCTGATACCGTCCCATGGAGTCCAGCCAAGTAAATAAGACATGCGTACAGCCTCTGATCAGAGACTCCCGGGACATTACAATACCGAAAGACGTGGGCTCCCCACCTCATGCTGGGACCTCTTGGACGCGGTACATGCATGGTGCATGGTGTATGGGTTGGAGGTGCAGGTTGGAGTTGTCTTCAGGGTCCACTGCGGTAATTCAGCCTTGCAATGGTTGGTCGGAAAGAAAGAAAGATGGGATTTGAAAAAAAAGGATTCACACTAAAGGGAAAAAAGAGAAAGTTCCGAGTATGGAGGTGACATCAATCACGTATGGCATCCGTTGAGCAAAGAATTCCTGCCCCCTAGCCGGATTGAACGACTGACCTCACCATTCCAGGTACGAGTGGTGCGCTCTACCACTGAGCTAAGAGGGCGTTTGTATAATCAACTCATTTTCCGGCTACCGGCTATTTTCTGGCCGCGTGGCTCATGGCGGGCACACCGAAACCGAAACCGAAACCACGAACGACGCCGCCTGTGATCTTCCCTCCCTTCCTGCTCCGTTCATCCGTCGTCTTCCGTGGTGCTACGTGGTACACGTACACAGTAAAACGCATCCCATCTAGCAAGCCCTCCGCGTGCATGTGTCCAACATTAACTAACTAACTAACTAAAACCTACTCCCCCATGGCGCCCGGAAGAGGGAATAGAAGGGGGAAGGCACTGAGGCACTAAAACCACACTTATTACTCTCCCCCTTTTTTTGCACCCGTGTCTTTTTCGGGCGTGGTCTAATTAGACTATCATTCATGATGACTGTATGCGTGCATGCCAGTGGGCACTGTCCGGCACTTTCGTATTTTTTGTTGAATGAGAGGGAGTATTCCCATCTCGGCCTGGGTTGTGCTGGATCGGACTGAATGCATAGTCACTCGAATGGTGACGCACCGTGATACAGCGTAATACTGTACGGGACATACGACAGGCACCAAGAACAGGAAAGAGACAAAGGCGGAATAGTGGAACAGTGAGTAAAGTCAAGTCATTCGTGGATGTGGCAATGCGACAACAGTGGCCGAGCTATCACCCTCAACGGACGTAAAATACATTCTCTTGCTGTTCAGGCTCGCATGCCCAGTCGAGTCAACACAGGTGAAAGTGAAGTGACAGCAAAAGCAGTCCACCGCTCTTGGGGGAGGAAAGAGAATATTCAGTTTACTGGGTGGTCGTGGAGCTCCCCATCTCGTGGACCAAAGGACCCAACCAACATTACTCAAGTGCACATGGTGATCGTCATCAATACCGTATTCACTATTCAATTTCTGGCTCGTGAAATTGACTGCGTGCCCTGCCCTCCATACTCAAAAAAAGGGCTGATCGCATACTGCTTAACCGAAAAAGAAGGACTCATGGAGGTATGCCCACAAACAAGCCTTCTCTTCTGTTTTTGTTGTTGTGATGCATGACGATGATAGCATGATAATTTATTTTGGCTCTGTGTGTTGATCGGCGCTGTCGCACTCTGGATCCTTGGGACCATGAGGTGTAGTTGCAGGTGCTCTCCTCCCCAGGCACACGGAGGCTACGGACGGGAGCGGGCGGACGGGGCGGGCGGGTCGGACGGGCACATTCATGGTAAGAATGCATGGGCGCAGTTCATTGCTCTGTCCGGTTTGGGTTGATGTGGGTCAGTCCTGCCGGAGAAGAGGACGAAAGGAAAAGAAGCCCATGTCTGCTTTGCTGGTTGGTCCGTTTGTTGGTTGTTATATGCATGCGCATGCGGACGCCCGCAAAGCTCCCGAAATTGCTTGGTTCCTCGTGAGTGGTCGTGACTTGCTGGTTTTAATGACGATCTTTTTTTTTTTCTTTTTTTCTTTGGGACAAACTTTGCCGAGAAGCAATGCTGAAATGAGATTTAGAACCGGTGCGTGCAATATTCTGTTGACCAGCGGTGTTGCAGTTTTATTTTTTCTGGGTTGCTGTGTTTTAACTTTTTTTTTTGGGAGTCAGTCACCTTGAATGAATGACGTGTGTCCGATGTGCCTCAGCGAAACGAGAAAGAGGAAAGAAAATAAGGGTAGGACTGTTCCGAGCTCGTCGGGAGATATCTACCAACTTGTGTTGGAATTATAGCTGGAGTTGTGGTAGGTATTGTTTTTTTAGAACTGGTCGTAAAGAAGCACCCGACGCCGAGCGCCTGGAGAAGAAAAGATGAAGTTCTTTTGGGATCTAATATGGACTGAACTTCTGGAAAGAGAGATGAGTGGAAAATTCCGGATTGAATGTGGTTAGATATGTTAATTAGATTACATTAGAGCAACGCGGACGAGTTGCGGTTGGATCTGTCTCTCGATTGGATCTTATCGGGGTTGGCGGTGCCGAGTGTGTTGGGTGGTGTTAGACGTGACAACGTGACACGGGCATGCGAGAAACGAGAGTCCGTCACTCAACTTGTCAAGTCGCCTTGAGCAATGGCAGCCCTGTTCCTATATAATACCGACTCAAATCTCTCTCATTCAAGTTCCTTTCCATCCGTCCTGACAAGCTCCTTTTCCACCTTCTCTTTCTTTCTCTTCTCTTCCTTTTCTTCAACATGCCATACGCTGTTGGCATCCAGGCTGCTGTCATCGCTTTCCTCTCCGCGGGCTTCCCGGTGCATCTCGCCATCGCTGTCGTTCTCTTCTTCGCCATCCTTTACTTCCTCGCTTCCTCTCTTGAAAACTTCGACCCAGACGAACCCCCTTCTCTCCCCTGCTGTTCCCTCTTTGCTATTGTTCCTTTTTTCCGACGACGATACGACTTTCTTACATGGGGATTCGAGGCTACCGGAAACTCTATATTCAAGTTCAAGCTTCTACAAGTCCGTCTTTCATTCCTATTCTCATCTCTCATTCTTAACTCATTTTTAGAACACTGTAATCGTCGTCTCTGGTGAAGCTGCACGCGAGGCTTTCTTTAACGCAAAAGGTCTTGACCTCACAGAAGGTTTCAAGATTCTCTCAGGCGCAGTCAGTCATTTCTCCACCATATACTCGTGCGGCCGCCAAGAATTCATTTTAACGTTTCGTATCGCTTTTCGGCGATCTCTAGATTCCTATGGTCAAAGGAATTACGTCCGATCTACAAACCAAGCGGATATCGCTTATTCACAAGCGTTTGGCTGCCGTGCAGCGGCATGCCTCACTTTCTCATCGTGAGTAGCAAGGGATTTGCGTCGTTAATCTCTCCGTATTTGTTTGAACTCAACGGTTGCGAAACTTTATCGCGTTTCATCCCAACCAAAAAATTAAATTCAAAAAGTTATTCCATACATATTGGAAGATGCTCGGATGCATATGGAAAGTTGGGGCGCTGCTGGCACGTTTGACCCATTTGATAAAATCTATCAGGTAACAATCTCTTGGTCCTCTCTCTCTGACATTCCCGACTCGCATTTCCAACTTCTACGCCTTTTTCTTCCTTCTGACACTCCCCCATTTGTAGACAGTATTCCAGACTACGATCCGAAGCTTGTCATGTCACGAGATATCGGACAACCCAGATCTTGTTTCGCGCCTTCAGGTCCTGTATGACAGACTAGACACCGGGACAACGCCAGCTACTGTCTTGCTGCCTTGGCTTCCAACACCATCCATGATCAAGAAGCTTCTAGCGACCAAAGAAATATATGACATCGTTGTCGCAGCTATCAATAGCCGAGTTAAAAGTGGAATTCACCGAGACGATACGTTACAGATGCTATTGGACCTGGGTGATGAGAAACTCATGGTTGTCGGAGTATGTAGGGCTTCTCTTTCTGTTTTGGATTAATAACTGATACAATGATGGCCAGTTCATCATGGGCCTCATAATTGCAGGGGCGAGAGCGACAGGCACTACAGGTAACTAAATCTCACGACTCCATTTTTCTATTCTCTTCCCCCCTCTCTGTTTTTTTTTCCCAGATCCACTGACCCAAGTTAATCAATATATAGCATCTTGGCTACTGACGTTCCTTGGGGGTCACCCTGAGTGGCGCGAGAAAGCAGCGGATGAAGTTCGGATGCTGCTCGAGATGCGTTCCAATTTAGGAGAGCCGGCCGGCACCGCCTGTGCGTGGACGGAGCCAGGAACGGAGGAAGCGGTGAAGATGAGTGAGAAGGCTGGATCGCAGTCGCCATCGTCGTCATTATCATCACTTTGCGCACGATTAGCTACGATACCCCTTGAAACATGGGAATTGGAAACGCCGGTACTTGATGCCATCGTTAGGGAGACAACCCGCGTTGCACAACCGCATACGGCAATGCGACGGAATCTTGGACCTGAGCTTTACATCAACAACAAACGGATACCGACAGGGGCCTACGTTGTGTATCCGTTCAGCGATGTACACCTAGACCCTGAACTGTATCCCGATCCGTGGAAGTTTGATCCTGGGAGAAAGGAAGTCAAGCATACGCAATTCGGATATGTAGGATGGGGTGGAGGTGCGTGTGTTTCTTTCGGCCTCTTTGTTTTTTTGTTTTTTAAAATTTGTAGGCTAACGAAAAGTTTTATTTGTTTTGTTTTTATTTCCCTTAATGCATTATAATAGGCAAAACGACGTGTTTGGGCACAAGACTCGCCAAGATTGAGCTCAAACTGATTACAGCCATGTTCGTACTCGGGTTCCGACACAGCATTATAAACGAAGCGGGGGACACGGCGAGCCCACTACCCACACCAAACTGGAACGATATTTTGCTGTGTCGACCACCAAAAGGGTCATGCTATATCAAGTATGAGCGAACGGCTGTCACATTGTAAGAATGAAAAAGATGACGATGAAGAACAAAAAAGAACAAGAATTGTTGTTACAGTACACGCACAAATCTGGGGACTTGGTTTTCCTTTTGGTTTTTCCTCTTTTTTCTTTTCTATATGTTCTTTTTTTTTTCCTTTCTTTTGATGGACAAACTCTAACTTGTCCCTCTCGACTCCATTCTTTCCTCCTCTTTTTTCCCCTTGCCTACCTCTACCCGTGCCCTACCCTACTTTAACCTAACCTACCCTTATTCCCACCCCCGCCATTGCACCCTGCATCCCTGCATCCCCCCTTCCCTATCGCTGATCTCCCCGTTCGTTCATTCGTTCATTCACACCATTTATTTTCATTCATCCGCTGGCGGGGTTGTCGGTGCTTTCCCGCTCTCCTTCATCCCTTCCCCCCTTTCTGCCTTTTTCCCCCCTTCCATTTCCTATTTCCTTTCCTTCTCTTTTTCTTTCTACCTATTTATCTCCCTCCCTTTTTTTTCCCTTTTTCTTGTTTGAACACTCCGGTAGGTTAGGTTTGGCAGGCAGGCAAGCAAGGTTTGCTGTTGCTGTTGACATAGCAGGTCTCCCCTTCCCCCCGTTTGTTTATTTATTGTACTACCCTCTCAACCCCTTGACTTTTCAACCTTGGAAAGTAATTTATTGATATACGGATAACATTTTCTTCTTGGATTCTTACCTATGCGATTTATGTACCCCCCTTTTCTACTTTCTTTTGGACTGGCACCCATACACTCATCCACTCCGCCTTGCCCGACTCAGCCGCCAAACAGCGCTACGTATATTTTATAATTATTATAGCTATACAAACACTTTTCGTCCTGGAGGCGTTACAGAGTACCCGAGCCATAGTACATGCACGACATTCTTTTGTTTTTAACCCGCTCTTTTTTCTTCCACTTTGTGCTTTCATTATCCTTTCCTTTCCTTGATCTTGCCTCTGTCTCTCTTTTCACTCATTTGATTGGTTGATATACATAGTGCTCTATGGTCGAGTACTTAGTTTTTTTTTTTTTTTTATGCTTTCCTTTTATTGTTTTCCTCTGTTTTTTTTTTGATTATTATTAGGTTACCTGACTGCACCGCACTGACTGATTTACTACTTTTTTTTTTTTTTTTTTTTTGGTTTGTGGTAGGACTAGGACTTGTAGCGCTATGATATGAATCTCATTCTCTCATCTTTTTTCCCACTTTCTTGTGGCTGTTTGTGCTTTTTTTTTTGGGGTATGGAGTTTTGTGATGACAACGCAATGATGCAAAGTTCTTTCTTATCATGTCATTTTGAATCAGAGTGTAGATAAGTTCTTTACCCCCACATGTATATGTAAAAGTATAAGTATAGTGTAAAGCATCAGTCTAAAAAGAAATCAAAAGATCAGAAGTTACCCCAATTCTTGTAATGTGCTACATGCGAAAAGATCCCCAAAAGTGTCAGTTTAGTATATGCATGATTGTTGAGATGGGCTAGGATTGTCATGGTGGCTAGGCCCCCCCTTCCCTTCCCCCCTCCTCCACTCTACCGCCAAACCCCCCCCCTCTCCCCAACACACCAACCACGAGCGACATTTTAGGATTGACCGAGGTTGTGTATTTATAGCCTAGATTAGATGGGGCGAGATTTTGATTGATTGATTGATATATACGGGAGAGAGAGAGAGAGACTGTTCGGAAACGAGCAACGAGGGGGGAATGGGTGGACATTGGAGATGGGATTCCATTGCTACCGGCGGAACCGAGCTACAGTAGATGGGCGCGCGCCCGCAGGTCCGTGTGTCAGCCCCTCTCCTCCAAGTCTATTAGTGAGTTCCTATCAATCTGGAGATGGGGAGAAGGTTAAGGGGAGGAAGGGGGGGTCTGGAGGGGGCTAGGAACAAGAGGAGCCCCCCGGGCTCGTCGCAGATGGTTGCCATAGTGGTCCGGAAAGTGTGTTGTGTGGTAAGTGGGGTGAGTAATGATAGAAACGAAGAGAAGTAGACTCCGACGGGAGGCCGACGGCGAGGGCGAGGGCGAAGAGTAGAGATTAGGAATGAGCGGGACCGAAGATTGGGGCAAATGGATGATGAGAGCTGTGGCTGATTGTTGCTCAAACAAACGTGAACCCGTCTTTCTGCTTGCCCCCTCCCGTCTTTCCCTTCTCCTTCCCAGCGTTCCACACGTCGCGTGCCTCCTGCTCTTCTCTCCTCTTATACTCAACCCGCTCATCGAGCCTCCTCAGCCGCCCCTCCCTCTCCTTCTGCGCGAGCTTCACCTGTCTCTCTGTGGTGGGCTCCCAGCGGCTCTTCAGGATGCGGCGTACCGCCTCTGGGCTGATGCGAAAACGCGCGGCGAGCACAGGGGTGGAGAACTGCTCGGGGTCTAACGCGTGCAGCCGCCGAAGGCCGTGCATCGCGTCGCGGGAGAGTTTTTTGGGCGGGGACCACCCCTCTGGAAAACGCTCTTTCATGGCGTATCTGTGTGCTTTGTGGTGCGCAGGTGTGGGTTCCCTTTTTTGAGGTTTGCGGGAGGTGCTGGAGGAGGAAGGGGGGCGGGGACGGGTGCCGTTGACGAGGTCGTTGTCTTCGCTTAGGTCAATGGGGGTGTTGCTGTTGTTGTTGTTGTTGTTGTTGTTGTTGTTGTTGTCAATGGTGTCGGGGGTAGTGGTTGTAGTGGTGGGATTGCTTTGGAGGAGAGAGGTAGGTCTGGGCATACCCTCGAGTAACCATTTTGACCGTGCCGAGGGGGGCAGTTTGGGGTTGCTAGAGTTGCTGGAGACAAATGAGGGCGGTGAGCTGCTGTAGAGACGGGCGAGGCAGGTCCGTGCGAGGAGCGGCTGCAGTGGTTTCAAGCAGGTCGTCATCGTCGCGTTGCAAAAATTGAAATAAAAATAAAAATAAAATAAAATAAAACGTAGGGCTTGTGCCGAGATGCCGATGTAGGTGATATTACTCTGTTTAGTAAATCTGATAACTTTCCAAGGAATCTTTCCTTTTTCTTTGAATTTCCGTGACCGCCTTCCTCCCCGCCCCGCCCGCCTGTTGTCTTGTTTTCTTCTGTTCTGCAGTTAAGCTAGTTTTGTTATGGTTGCTGTGGACGTGACAGATCCTAAAATCAATCAAGGTGTGTATGTGTGTGTGTTGACTTGTATCTGTTGTTATCGATACCCACCTATGTCATCCACAAACTTGCACCCACAAGCTTACACCTATTCTACTATGTAGCGTACCTAGACGTGCGGGATGATAAGACTGACACGAACTGGCTCTTGCTTGATTACGAGTCCGACAGCTCCAACAAGCTGCAGGTGACCAAGACGGGCACCGGCGGTCTTTCCGAGCTCGCAGAACACGTCGATGACTCGCGCGGCTCTTTTGCCTACGCGCGTGTGGCGTTCTCTAACGATAAAGAATCGAAAAGGGAAAAGTTTGTCTTTGTGGTGAGTCCTTTAAATGTACTTGTTCGGGAGTGGATTCGCAGAAAATGAAAATGAAAATGAAAAAAAAAAAAAGAGAAAGAGAAACTCTTCCCTTTTGTTTCAATTGTTCACGAGGCCCTGCCTGCTTCTGGACTCGAGACACATTGCATTGCGTGATTGTTCTGTCTTGTTTTCGATCCCCACTATGTTGGAGAGAGAGAACGTTAATTGTGGCGTGCTTACTTACAACACACACACACGTCTAACGCTTTTCCTTTTTTTGCTCCAGTCATGGATAGGTCCGAAATGTAAAGTGATGCGAAAAGCAAAGGTGAATTTCCAATCCCCACCCACCCTCCACCTTGATCTTTGTTCTTTTTTTCTCCTTGTCCCCTCGATTCGATAAGCCCGCGTGTACAAAGTAGCAGTGCACGATAGGGGGTCGAGAAGCATGGCGATATTTGGTTCTAGTCCAGATCCGCCACCCTTCAACTAAGACTTGAATCTTTTAATAATCTGAAAGAGGAAGAATTAATCACCTCACCCGCTGTTCAAAAAACACTCCATTTTTATTATTATTAATCTCTTCTTTCTTGGGTTCTGGTGTCATTTCAGATGACTGTACATCTGGCGTTCGTCAAGGAAGTGCTGCGCGCGTACTCGATCGAGGTCGCCGCGCAGGAGAAGGACGACCTCAAGGAGGATCCTATCGTTGTCAGATTGCGCAAGGTCAGTCAATCACTTCTACTCGCACACATCCTATCCACACGAGCATCTTTCGCCCTCTTCCTCCTCCTCCCGTCTTCTCTCTTCCTTCGTCCCTTGGTACATATCGTAACTGTGCTCACACAACGGATCTCGGATCTTCCTCCTTCATATATCTATCTGCATATGCGCCACGATCTTGTGACACTGAATCTTTTTTATTCCAGGCGGGCGGGGCCAGCTACGACGGAATCTGATCACGTCATGTCATTGACAGGTTTTTTCTTCTCTCTTCCCACGCCCTCTCCTACCCCCACAACGTTTTTCTCTTGGTGATTTGAAATTCCCCTTGCTTTGTGAAATGAAAACCCCCAAATTTGTTTGTAACACTACATCTTGATACCTTTTTTTTTCGGTTTACTTTGTCTGTGTTGGAGGCTGTGGGGCTTGTGTACATGTGGTATAGCCGCAAGCAATGTATCCATGAGTGGGGATAAGCGATACGTTATCATCAATCATTTTCTCAAATGCGCATATGCCACGTCTCGATAAGAAAAGAGATAAGACTGTCCCCAAAATGAGATATCTGAGCGGCGACCATAATGGTATGGTATGTGTCAGTTCTGGCCCGCAACGGACGAGCTGCGCAATGCCGCCACCCAGAATCAAAACAACTAACATCGTAAAGGGAAGCTACTATAACGAACCGCGTCTGATGACTCGTAATGACTTGTGTGACAAGCTTATCTTTTCGTAGATTGCAATTGCCCCAAGACAACAGATAGCATCCCAGTTCTTTCCTTCTACTTCCTATATACCTTTGACTGCCTTTTTTTCCCCTATCCAGTAACTCCATTCTAGCTCTGCTACTAGCTCGAGCACTACTGGGCACTTCCATTTGGACTAGGGGGCGAAGGGAGGAACGACGCAAGTGCATCAATACCCCGCTGTTCAAGCCTCATGCCCATCCATTCGGACATTGCCACTGCGCCTAGACGCTTCTCGTAGAAATCGATAGACGGCTGGTTCCACTGTAAATTATTTATTTCCGGGAAGGAAGGGGGGTGGGTTGGAGATTATTGATTATAGTAGTCGTTATCATAAGTCACCTCTATTACCTGAATAGTGGAAGAACGAGAACTTTTTACTTTACCTTGAGAACGGACCAGTCCATTCTTCCACATTCCTGTTGGTTGGCCGTGTCAGGTCATTGTGGTATGCCCGGGGAGGTAAGGGGGGTGGCGTGTGTGAGAGGGGGCGCGTGCGTTATTAAGGGAGTGAGGGGAGATTGCCGTTGTGTGTAAGAGGTAGGATTAATCAGCCAATGATAACAAACTTGGAAGAAGGAAGGTAGGGAACTGGTAGGGATTTTGGAAAGGAATCAAGAATTGGAAATTAAGGGTGAGGGACGAAGTGTGGAGGGGGTTAGGGAGGAGCCGAGGTGAAGAATGGAAGATTTTTTTTTGTTCTTTGTTAATTACCTTCTCTTGTGCGACTTTGCCAAGATATCCAAAGAAGGCTTTCCCAATACCATGGGCACGGTATTCTGGCTTTACGTATAGGTCTTCAAGCTTTGAGGGCGTGATGAGATTATATTCGGTAAGCAGTTTTTTGGTCGGCAGAACCATAAGGCGGTGGTGTAAAGGAAAAAAAAAAAAACAAAAAAAAAAAAACAAAAACAGAAATAAGATCGCCAGTAGAAAATCAATCCGGAGGGAGGGAAGCAAATACGTACATAGAGACCTGGCTTGCCTGTCCAAGTAGAGTAGTTGAAAAAATAGAGTGCGTATCCGAGCGCTTCGCCCGGCGTCTCGAGGGAGCCAGAGAAGGCTAGCAGCACATGTGCATATGGAGTCTCGAAGAGATTCTTGTGAAGCTGGTTTGTAGAAAGGGGAAGTGAGTAAGCTTTTTTCCGGGTTGGGTTGGTTTGGAGAGAAAAGAAGGGGAAGGAGGGTGTCTGGAACGTTGCATTTGAAGGGGATGGGAATGGGATGTCAGGAGGAGAAGGAGGGAATATTGATGGGGGATGGGGACGGAGATGGTGGAAGGAAGGGGGAGCACTAACGAGTTCTGGCGTAGTCTTGACGCTGTTTGGTTCCTTCTCGTACGTCGCCTTTTTTTTTTTTTCAATATCGCCGTTCAATGTTCAGTACGTTCAATATTCGACATCCCCCGGGCACGCAAACACGCGCACAGCACAGATACCGAATACACGCATACAGGCACGCGTCAAGGTACACACAGTACGCACACACGATGCACGCATGTACAGTATATAAATCCATAAAAAAGAAAGCAATAATCAGATCCTTTTGCTAACATCAGAAAGACGATCAGAGACAACACACGAGGTCGATTATCAGCTGGAGAATTACATTCTGTAAAAAAGAAGCAGGAAAAGAGGGGAGAGATTTGGAGTCAGAGACACGAGGTAAAATGGAAGAAGGGGGAGTTAATTATGCAAGAACGTCCATACCACGTCGCTCGGCGTTGCCTGTCGTATATGAAACGCTGGAGCCATGAGATAACGCTGACTGAAAGATAAAACGATGGCCTGCGTACGTAAGCCTGTGGCTGATCCAACACGCTTTGTATATACTTATTTGTACTGAACCTTAATTACACTTTTCGCAATCCCAACACAGTCCGCGACAACGGCCACCTCCTTTTTTGCCCTACTGTAGCGCCACTTCCCCCCCTCTGTTCCCCTTATAATCAACACGACAATGGACCCTGCAAAATTGGCAAAGCTACAGGCTGCTGCTGCAGCGAATAGGATTGGTGAGTTTTCTGTGGTTCAAAGTGCTTTGCTTGGTTTGGGACGCTAACTGACAGTTGCATATTTCTTTTTTGTTTGTTAACGTGGGATGTATTTCATTTGATGGTGGAGGCTAGGTGGGAAGGGGACTGTACGCAGAAAGGTTGTGCGGAAAACGAAGCCCTCTGCCGCGCAAGATGACAAGAAGCTGCAAGGTGCCTTGAAGAAGTTGAATGTGCAACCCATTCCCGGCGTTGAGGAGGTGAACATGTTTAGAGAGGATGGCAATGTGCTACATTTTACAGCTCCAAAGGGTAAGTCAAAGCAATCAAAATTATTTGTATCAATATCAGATTAGGCGGGTCCACCCCCCGATTTACACCAAAAAAAATTGTCGCTACTGTTGTTGTTTGGGGTGGTGCATAATTGATGATGATTTCGTTTGTTGATTGGGGTTTATAGTGCATGCTGCTGTGGCGGCGAACACGTTTGCCGTTTATGGTGCTGGGCAGGTGAAGGAGCTCACGGAACTAGTCCCTGGAATTTTGAATCAACTCGGACCCGACTCACTCGCATCGCTGCGTAAATTGGCCGAGTCGTACCAGGCTATCCAGCAAGGTCAGCAACGGGCCAACGCGGGAGAGGAAGAAGATGACGATGAGGTTCCTGATTTGGTGGAAAACTTTGACACCGAGGGCGATGCAAAGGCCGGCCTCGATTAGGGTACGCCCTGGAACACAAAAAAAAGGATAGAGGGGAGGAGAGGAATGAAGGAGTGGTGGTGCTAGTGGTGGTGTGTGTCGTCCCATGTTTAATCGCTTAACAGGAGAAATGCTCGGTGGACTTTTTTCCTTCCTTTCTAGCTTTGCGCTTTGTTGTTGGCGGAGCGGTTGTATCTCCTCTGTGTATTGTGTCCCTGTGTGCATGCATGCGTTCGTCCCATGTGCCTGTGCGTGTATCTGTGTGCTTTTTGCGTCCTGCGCCTTTACGACCGACAGCGATG
The DNA here is from genome assembly GCA_002554575.1 of Amanita thiersii Skay4041. Lineage (NCBI taxonomy): Eukaryota > Fungi > Basidiomycota > Agaricomycetes > Agaricales > Amanitaceae > Amanita > Amanita thiersii. Next base: position 51,942 of record KZ302032.1, on the reverse strand, counting down.
AGCGTTTGTCTGGAAGGTAATCAGCACACGAACACGCTTCGATGTGATGACTACGCATGCACTTCATTTGTTATCCTCTCGCGTTTTTTTTTTCTCGTCCAACAGCCCTCCTGAAGGTAATATCCGTTCTTCTCGTGATACACAGCTCCAATCTTGCTTTTTCATACATCAGCTCGTCCCCCTCTATATTTTGTTTTGTGCAAACTAAATCAGACATACCGCGATCATTTCATCCTTGTCTATTGCCATCACCATTTTCATTCTTCATTTTTACTTTTGTATGATCATCGCTCCCCCTTCATGCTTGCCGTTTTATCCATGTTCCGTTGAGCAAAAGAAAATTTGATGAATGTATTGCTAGAGCTTAAACCGTTGGCTGACATCCTCAACCAAACCACGAGTCATGAGAGTGAAGGAAATAAGGAGTCCTAGGAAAATTGAAAAAGCAAAACTATGAGTATTCAGGATCACGTGATGCGCTGAACGCTTTAGGAGTCATATCAGTGAGTAAGTCACTGGTACACAATCTTCCATGACCCTCCCAGTTGCGGATCCTGAGATATCAGAGACTGTGCAGATGGAGCAGCAGCAGCAGCAGCAGCAACAACAACAACAATCGCAGAGAAATGCAAGTTCGCAGCCATCACAAAAGTCCATGACAAAAGCCGAGCGGAGGGAGTTGCAGGAGAGACAGCGAGCGGCAAAGTTGGCCCAGAAGTCGCAGAAGCAAGGAGGAGGAGGGCCTGGTAGTGCTTCTGGGGCTGGCGCGGGGAAAAGTGAGGGATCAGCAGCGGGATCGGCTAATGCTGGTAGTGCAAAGGGAGGGAAGGTGCAGCCGGGTTCTGGGCAGCATAAGAAGGGACCAAGTGGGTACGATTTGGTGTCTACTGGAAAGCACCCTGGTCCAGCATCGGGGGTGGCTACAGGAGCAGGTGGAGGTGCGGGGAGTGGACATCAAGGGGACGATAATGCACTAAGCAAGTCGCGCGGGTTGAAGATATTTTCGCATTTCGGGCTACCGAAGACAGTGGGGCATGCGGTCAAAGGCGATATTCACCCCGCTGTTGTCCGTCTTGCGCTGATGTTCTCCGAGTTTGAGATTTGTGGTGCTAATGCGAGGTGTATTGCGACGCTGACGGCGTTCAAGAGTGTACGTGTCTTTCCCCCCCTCTGCCCCCTTTCTTTGTGTTGGGTTCAAGTTTATATTGGGGGTTTCGTAAGGTTGATAATACAGTTTGCTGATAATAGGTGATTCAAGACTACACGACGCCGGAGAATAATACGCTGTCGAGACACCTTATGACGCATCTGTCGCCCCAGATTTCGTATCTGGTGTCTGCGAGACCTATGTCTGTGTCTATGGGCAACGCGATACGGCAGTTAAAGTTGGAAATCAGTGGATCTGATATTGATATGGTGGAGCAAGATGTAACCATTATTCATTTTCTCGGGTGTACAACGATGAAAAGCTAATTCCATCCCTGCTTTTTGCTGTTTGACAGGCAAAAGACGAACTATGTGAGAAAATTGATACCTATATCAGAGAGAGGATACTTCTGGCCGATGAGGTTATCCAGGACCTGGCGGGGCAGAAAATAAAAGACGGCGATGTTATTCTCACATATGCAAGGTTACTGTCCATGGCTTTTCTCTTTTATAGTACTACGTGGTGTTAATTCCTATGCACAGGTCCTCTGTGGTAGAGAAAGTGCTGCTCAACGCGCATGAAGAAGGTAAAATATTCTCGGTCATTGTCGTTGACTCTAGACCACTGTTAGAAGGTAACCCTCCCGCCCACCTCTATCTTTATCCTTACGTTACTTACGATTGCACTGACCTGCAGGCAAGGGTCTTCTCAGAACCTTGACGTCAACAAACCCACCTATACCCTGCACATACACACTCCTTCCGGCGCTCGCTTCCGTGATCACGGAGGTAACGACGGTCCTGGTCGGCGCACACTCCATCTGTGCGAACGGTGCCGTGTATTCACGGGCTGGAACGGCATTGGTAGCGATGCTCGCTAGTAATTATACTGTCCCCGTCGTCGTGTGCTGTGAAACGTACAAGTTCAGCGATTCTATCGTGCTCGACGCATTTGGAAAGAACGAGCTAGGTGCGTTTTTGTGTTTTCGAGAAGGATTATTTGAAATTTCGTGTTGGCTGACATTCATGCTTCCTTTCACCATTTTAGCGCCAGCAAAAATCGAACACCGCCGGAACGATTCAGCGGAACCCAAGTCCAACCTAGAGATCCTCAATCCACTGTACGATCTCACGCCGCCAACGTGCATCACCGTGGTAGTCACCGAGGTTGGACTTATCCCGCCGAGCAGCATCAGTTCAATACCGGCGGCGATGGGACGGACACTGGTTTAGGGTGGTTTGCTTTTGTCTTTTTTCTCTCTTTTCGTCTGTTCATTTTTCGTTTTTGTTTCGTCTTTTTTTGTGATTCATGTTTTCGTGTTTGCTCGTAGTAACGCATGCATACACGCACGTACGCACATGCATATATAATGCCTTACATTCATCGACTTTGTCTTCGTTATGACTGAACGTGGTCTCTGCAGATGTCTTATATCCGCTTTCAAATTTCCTTCTTGGAAACAAAAACTGCGGTAACCGTTGATTTTGTTATATATCCCTCATGGCAAGCAGCACGGCGCGGCGCAGCTCGCTTATTTCCCCTCCCCTCCTCCCCGAAGGATATGTTCATTAACCCCGATCCACTCCGGTCGCACATATATTTATACATGTCAAGCAACTACACACTCCAACGAGGCAGCAGTGTCAGCAACGGAAGACTCGCCATCGTGCAACACGTCAGGAAGAACTTGAACATTCAATTGAATTCCAAAAAAGAACCAGACAGCTACACAACATCATTTAAAGTGGTATTGATATTTATATATGCGTGATCTCGCCGCACCGGCACTTTTTAGATGCCATGCAGGTCAGTGGCAACGACGCCGAAGTCAGCCGCCGCAGTCCGAAATCCGGCAAGGGGAAGAGTTTGGGAGGGATGCCAAGTCCATGTTGCGCGTTGTGAGCTCCCAAATTGCCTGCTAGCTGTCAATCACGGCTACGGAGCTGTCGTGCTATAAGCCGCTGCGCAGGCGTTTACTCATTCGCCGCAGCTTAGAATGAATATCCATCTCCCCCCCCCCCAACGTATGATTGCACCCGCCTCAGGGGCCCTCTCATGAATGGATTCTACATAGGTGGTGTTATAAAATTTCAATATAGTTGCTGCAGTGGGGCTGCACACCATTGTGACTTGCACACATATGGACATACTACACACGGCCCTTTCCAGGGGCACAACGAGATTTCTGTGAATGACTCGGATGTTCTTGACGCACGGCTTGGCGCTTACGACTGCCCATGCAGGAATGTTACTAGCATTCCAAGCAGCTCGGCCGGTTCGTAATCCGGCGAAGGAGGACTCGGAGCCACTGCTCGCCTCCCTCCCCTTGCTCCAAAAAAAGAACAGAGAACCAATAAACAAAAACAGAATTAACGGCTCATTAGATAAACTACAAACATTACCTGTGGGAAGACAAAGAAACATGATATTTATCCAACACAAAGAAGAAAGAAAAGAAAAGAAAAAAAGAAAATAAAGAGAAAAATCTACGACGTAGATGTACTAGCGACATTTGCCTGATATCGTCTGACAGCGGAGTTTCCTTCGTGAACGAATCGGGGTGCACCGCCGTCTGCGGGCGTCCGCACCCTCATGCGCATTGTTGGCCATCCTACCTCCACCACTGGGTACTTGAGTGCATCACTTGGGTCGATTGGACCATGTTCCTCGACCAGGGAGCAAAGTAAGTTGTCAAGGGCCTCGGCCACGATGGGGAAGCGGCTGTTGAACACTGATGGCCCATTCTTGAAAGCCGGTGTGATGGTCAGCCGCGTCAGCATAGGCCGTTTTGCGCTGAACCGCAGGAGATCGTTCTAAGATATTGTTCAGTCCAACGAAAGGAGGAGTTGGAATGGGGGGTAGAAATGGGCATATATCAAAACTTAGTGTACTTACAACAGTAGCACGCATCATAGAAACAGCTAGACGATTTTCACGTCCCGTCCCATTGGTAGCATCGTCTACATCCATCGAGAGCCAGTGCAGTCGAACACACTCGGCAAGACAGTGTTCAGCCGCGGGGTTGAACGACCATGTACTCGCGTACATCGTTTCTATGCGCAGGATTTCCAAGGATTCACGATGACGAGGCAGCGCGGTTGCATAGAACTCGTGCGCAAGGGTATTGCACGCACTTTGGTCCGTGAACGTACAACGTGTGAGTTCTAAACGTCGAAGCGTATCCTGATATGAACAGAGATACTTAATCAATGCCGGGATGATAGAATCTGTTATCAGCTCTTGAAGACGTATCCCTGCTGAAGTGAGGTTATCAAAGACGTTTTCTTCTGCAGTGCTGTAAAGAGTGTGCCCGGTCTCTGCAGTTGGGGTTGACTCCCGTGGCAAAAGGTTCTTACGGAGTGTCAGAGAGACGAGATGTCGTAGGTGCGGCATTGTATATCTATCGGGGCGAAGATGCCAGTTGATCAGCACCAGTCGGCGTAAACGTAATATGCGACCTGGTGACAGATGCGTCAGAAGGGCATCCAGGGTGGGCTCAGGTAGAATAGCAGGTTTGGATGGTATTGCAGCACCGATGTCCAAGTACTCGAGATTATTACAACGCCCAATCGTATGTGCAATTGCATCCATTAGTGCTGGGTAGGCGATATGGTGAGCGGGTATATGCGCAACTGTGAATCGCTTAAGGTTAGAGAGGAACGGGAAATGCACGTTCTGCTGCAACTGGTGGTCCCCCTGAAACTTGCCAGTAAACTCTTCGAGCCGGTAAGATGATGAGATGACCCGAAGGAGTACTTCCCTGGCCCAGTCAGGGTTGTCGTTATGTAGCTTCCAGCTATTGTCAAAAGTGACCCGCCGGCGGCGAGGTAAAGCATCAAACAAGGAAATTGGACGGAGGGAAGGGGATGCACACACGTGACGGCCTGTACATTCCTCATCGCCAGGAGGGCCCGTTCAAGGGACTCCTTGATACTTGCAATGGCCTTCCTGACGTATTCGTCGTTTAGGCTTGCTTTGGCAGCAATAATCTTCGGATCCCGTGAATACAAAAGAGAGCCAATAACAAGGGTCCTGACGTGCAAAGCTAACGACCTCGAGGTGTACGCATATGCGTACAGCTGCTGTGCAATCAACAAGAGCCCCCTGCGTCTGACATCGATGACCATCCGCGAAAACAGCTGGGGGGTGATGATTTGATTAAGCCGTCTACATGTGGCACGTAACGACTTTCTATTTCCCACCGCCTGAAAAGTACCGTATTTTACGTTAGCACGGAACAGAAAGCGGGAGAAGAAGAACTTCGAAGCAATATGGGGATGTCATGAGATAAAAAGGGGGAGGGGGGGGGGGCACGGCGACTACGAATGTTTTTTGAATTGTGATGGGGAAACATACCTACCTCTCTGCTAATCCTCTCGATCAGTTCCGGGACAAGCGAAAGAATGCCGAAAGCCATGCGGTTAAGAAAGAGCTCAGGATCGTTCTTTGGCACTTGCGACGGAAGTAAATTTTTTCGACGGGGAAGGTGAGGATGGGGGGAAATACCGCCCTTTTTATTGGCTTCCTCCCGTACCGTACTTCCTTCACCATTTGACTAGTGCCAATAATGCAGCTGATGGTAAAGATTATACCAGGCCTATTGATTCGGAGACAGATAATCACCACCTGTATGCCATTAGGGCATCCGCCGGCATATTAGGACGTGAGGGTGTGGACTGACCCCGAGGAGTTTCTTCCAAAATTCCAAAACCTTCGTTGGGGCGATGTGATCATGACCCGGTGTGCTAACCGGTCTGCTTATCCGAGCTGCTCATCAAGGGGGCATGCCGGGTATTTCATCTGTCAATTCCGTGTGCTGGATGGAAACATGTTGCGTCATATAAAGAACGTTGACATGAAGTGAAGAAGTGAAAGAATAAAAAAAAGGAACAACAAAGAAGCAAAAGTAGGTATTAAATTCCCAAGAAAGTCATCCTAGTCAAAGAGTCTAGGCTCCAGCACGTACAGCGTCGCGTCATACATGACAAGAATATCACACTTCGTTCCGAAGCATGATACTGAAACAAGGCTCGCAATACGGTTTATCCCCGCGTTGAAAGAATGCGGGGTCTTCAAAAGGCTTCTGACAACTCTATATAGGATATCTCATTGGTCAGAAAATCAGGAACCAGGATTGAAACGTTGTTGTGTCTCTAGACAGGACTCACCTCACAGACAAAGCATGCCCAGCACCACTTGCCTCCAAGCGCTTCTACAGCACGATCTCTGTCCCTGATACCTTTCTTACACCGTTTGCACTTGGGTAAGCGCAGGCGGACATGACATGATTCGCAATACGGATGACCGCGATATACAGTGAATCCGACATCGTCCGATTCAAATTCGCCATCTCCAGACAGCGCCAATTCTCCAGTCCGCTTCTCCTCTCCGTCAAGGGCGGTTGACGAAGGCGCCAAAAATGGATCTCCACATTCGGCACAAAAGAAGTGCTGCTCATGGTAAGTCCGTTTCCCTAAAGCTGGATCATCAAGACTAATAAACCGCTCTTCTATTATAGCAGTCTGGCAATGATAGCACCGCGGTGCAAAGTTCTATAAAGCGAGGGGAATAGAATTTTGATTAGGACAAACTCAGAAGATATTCAGGGAAAGGAACTATACCTCGTGATAGTCCAAATGACAATAAGGCCTCCCTTCATGTTCATAAGAGCTCACATGCTCCAATAACGTATCACAAACACAGCATCTAAAACATCCGGGGTGCCACCTTGTCCCCATGGCGTTCACAATACGGCCAATTATAGGCCCCCCACATCCACCACAAGATAACCCACCCTGATTGCGGCGCACCACTGGGTTTCCATTCACGTTAGGCGAAGTTTGATTAGGTGTGGATTTTCCCCACTGCTGCTGCTGCTCCTGCGGAGCTGATTGGAATATTTGGGAATCCTCTGGTCCTGATACAGAGATGCTGGGAGGCTCACTTCCTCCACCATGATCAGCTCTGTTATCCGGTCCGATATAACTATTTCCAGGGGATTCAAACACCTGCACCCTGGGAACAACGGCATTGGAATTATTGTTAGCACCATCTTCCTGCCTTTCTGGTTGCACACGTATGAGCGGCATCTGGGGTGATGATGTTGATGCAGTGGCCGAGGCTGGAGTACCAGTACCAGTACGTTGGGGTTTGTCACTCGCATTATCAATTACAATCCCGGGAATATCGGCATGGATGCTTTTGCCGTTTCCTCCTTGGAGAGTTTCTGAGTCACTTTCGCTGGCAGTTCCATTTTCATGCCCACTACTGACGACGCTTGCTGCTTTCCCCATGCGAGGGATGTCAGCAAACTTGTCGCGACCGCCTACAGGCGCAGGAGACTCTATAGGCATGGAAGATGGTCGATAAACATGGTGCTGGGCCTGTGGAAATGGCAGTTGCTGATGGGGGGCAGCAGACCGCGATGCCGAGGTTTGTGACTGTCGTTGAGGGGGCTGAGGCTTGGGAGGTGGGTGGGAAGGTTGCTGAGGTAGTGGTTGACGTTGGGGTTGAGCTGGCTGTGGTCGTGATTGGGGCTTGAGCAGAGGCTGGCGTTGTACTGGCGGGGGTGGTTGATGATGGGGTTGGGGAAGTGGTTGGCGCTGGTATTGGGGTGGTAAAGAGGGAGGAGATACTACTGGCTGTGATGTAGGATGCTGCTGTCGAGGTGTATTGAACATGAGGCTTTTTCTCTGGTTAACCTCCTTCAAGATTTCCTCTGCTCGCTCACGCCCCTGCGCGGGCTGCGGAGGCAGTTGGCGCTTCCTTGTAGGCGAGTTAGAATTCGTTCCTGCAGACCCTGGAACAGAGACCGGGGCCTGGGCGACTGGAGGTGGTATGGGAGCGGCTCCATACCCAGGCCCATCTACGCTACGACTACTACGAGCGCTGTAATTGTTCGATGCTGGAGCCAAATTGTGGTATAGGTTCTGAGCGGGTGAAGAGTACGCCGGCAGTTGTTGGTACTGCCAATAAGGTGGCTGAGGAGCGGTGGGGGGCTCAGCCAGCGCTGCCGGAGGTTGAGCGTATCTAAGGTGGGATTGAGGTTGAATCTGAGTTTGGGTTTGAGGCTGAGCTTGAGTTTGTGCCTGAGCTTGAGTCTGAGCTTGGTTTTGCTGTACTCTGGCACGTATCTGCTGATAGGCCTCGGCTGGTGAGGACACGGATTGGATGGAAGGGAAAGACGGTGAAGATATAGCAGGAGACGGAGTGCGCCGGAGTGAAGGGGGCGGAGGGTCATCTAGATTCATGTACCTCCGCTCCCTCTCTCGTTCCCGTGCCTTATCAGGTGACGAAACGTAAGATGGTGCTACTGTTGACGAATGGGCATACATCGAACTGGATCCAAGGGAGCTAGATGTCGCAGGGGTTGATGAGGATATACATGGCGGCCTTTGGGAACGGGGAGCCGGTTGGGAGTAAGGCGGCTGAGTTGGTTGGGAACCATTAGGCCGGTAGTCGAAATATCCACTCTCCCGCTTGCCTGGGGAGGAGTACCTAGAAGGGACGGCGGCAGAAGATGTGGCTGGAGTTCCAGGAGTCCTCGGCAAACGGGGCAGGTCAGTAGGCCACCTATTGTCCATATTGTTCACAGGTGTACCATGTGCATGAACAGGAGTGGTTGATTGCGATTGTCGGGACAGGTCCTCACTTCTCGACATACGGTGCTGGGTGTAATTCTGATGGCTACGGCGAGATGTTGGGCTATGATTATCACTGATACCAAAAGAGGCGAACTGGAGAGACATGCTTTGCGTCTTGTTAACGGATTTAGGTAATGCAGAAGAGCGCTTCTTGCCCTTCTTCCTGTGATCTCCGTCAGATGTAGTGCCACTCTCGTCATCCACTTGTTGTTCATCAGAATCCCCATCAGTGTTATTTTCTTCATCACTGTCGTGGTCGTCTCGCGACTTCCTGGTCCTGGATGACTGTTTCTTGGCTTTGGCCTTTGTCCTTGACTTTGCTTTCGCCTTGGAACTCCTCCCTTTACTACTCTTCGCCTTCGACTTCTTCCCTCTTGGGGGAGCAGGTGAATCTGAGCTCTCCTCTTCGGATTCCTCGGTCTCTTCACTCTCCTCCTCCTCACTCTCTCCCTCTCTTCTTGAATGGCCGTGGCGCTTTTTTCGTTCCGAACGACCGTGGCTGGCGTCCCTGTCAGGTTCGCACTTCAACGAGTATTCGTATGCATATGCCGAAGCATAATCGCGCGATCGACGGCCATTCGGAGCTTGGAGCACGAGCACGGTGGGAGGTGTTGGAAGACCCAAGTCCTGATAGCTCATTTTTCTGCCCTTTGCCTTACTATGAGGTCTGGGCTGGGTATCACCATGTGGTGTGGACAAGGGCGGTTGAGGACAGGATTGTGCGCGGCGGTGTGAACGATTTGAGAGATCCAGGATGCCGTACTGAGGACTAGGAGGAGCGGATGAGGACTCATCTTGTTCCGAGCAATCTTGTTGTGATGTAGAATCATCCTCATCCTCCTCATCGTCTTCATGAACGCTGTAAGATGCCGGTGCACGCGTATGCCATGATTGGACTGGCCGCTTCTCCTGATCAGCAACAGCGTTACCATAAGAGGGCCCAGTAGTAGCAGATGGTGCAGGAAAAGGTGTAGATCTGTGCCCTGGTCCGGGAGGTTGATTAAACTGGTGAACGTGGTGGTTATAGTTATTATAGTTATAGTTGAATGTGCGACCAGTAACGCTACTTGCAGTTATTCCGCTACCGCTGCTAGAGACCGTGGTGCCAACATTGTTGTTGGTTGTAGTAGAAGTATTGGTAGTAGTAGTAGTCGTCGTCGTGGTGGATGTCCGAGCGGTTGGTATTGGCAGAGGTATAATAGCAGGGCTGACCATACCCATTTCAGCCTGTGTGAGCCATTTCTTCTTCGGTGGTAGAGGGGCCCGTTGGACAACTTGCTGCTGATTAGAGACAGATGTTGCAGGAGTGTGTAGATTGCGTTTCCATAAGGGAACGAACTTGGCACCGTCGGATGGTGTAGCGAGTGGAGGCAGCACGCGGTCTGGGTCGAGGTGAGGCGGGCGAACTGGAGCGAGGCTGGGAGCGGGGGTCGGGAGGGGACGCTTGGTCTGGTCGAGGGCGTTGAGTGGGATTGAACGGTGATTTTGGAGCTGTTCTCGCTGTGGAGGACGTTGACCAAGCTGCTGATAAATGTTCATGGTGGTCAAGTTATGCGAGAGGCAGTGTCATGCACCTCAACTTCCTCCGCAGACTTATCCTCCTCCTCCGTCGCTTTGCCTCTCTTATTTCTTTCTTCAAGTCTTTCTTCAGATCTCCAATAAACTCAAAAGTAATATCCCATTCACAATATCCTGCCAATCACCCACCACTACCCTCAAATAACCAAGCACTTGAAGCCTATTTGACTGATGAAACTTATACCCCTGGACAATCCTCAAATTCTGAAACACGGCCTGCTTCATTCCTTCCAGATCTGCCCTCGAAGACGATAGACACGTCCCAGCTAGCTATTTCTGAACATATTGAAGGGCTTGTTGCTGTACATGCTTCAGAATACCAGAGATACGAGAGAAGCATCGTGTTGTGCGTCAGGCTACCGGTAATCCATGATTTTCTGACATACAACTGGCTCTTTTTAGTCCTAGAGAATACCGTGATGACTACTACCTTGACCCGCTGACTCTGTCCTTTGCCTCGTAAGCTCTCATAAATGTTGCTCAACTGCTGTTGAGCCAACTTGGCAAACCTCATTTGTAGACCTATTAAGGTTGGAAGATGGGAAAGTCGTATCCATCCTGAAGGCATGCTGTACTTTTACGACACGGAACGCGTACGCAATTCATTATACCTGCAGAAAATGGAACCAATAACATACATACGGCATCTTAGAATGTCGTTACTGACGCGTATCTCCATAACCAATCCACCCGCTCTATCATTGATGGTTACGTTGACAAAATTGAAGCATATATCTCTGAACACGCGCTCGCCTCGATTCTTCCAAAGAATCGAACCTTAGTTTTAGAAATCCGAACCAGAACAGGTCGATGTGGGTATTACTTTGTGGACCATGATAACCAGTGCCTGTTCTGGCTAGAGCCATATGATGCATATGATATGATTGATTATCTCAAGGTCAAGATGTCGCTCCCCATCTTTGGTACGTTCATCTAACTTGATGGCAAATTCACCTCATCGATTCGCGTTCAGAATGGGAAATGAGAGCGCAGTACTGGTAAGAATCTTTGCATGTGTACTGAGGGCACAGTTTCTGATGGAACATGCAGGAGACACAACGAACTATTTCCCGATAACATACCCCTATCGTCTGCCACCCTCAAGGCGTGTAAGGACTGGCTCGTTTTCGCTTTGGGAGGTATACATCCCCGGAGGTTTCACTTCTCCCACAAGTGCTGACTCCTAGAAACTAGATGTAATAACATCTTCACAAAGCATGTCATTCTTCTCCCTCGATGAACTTGAGAAGTTACTTTCAATAGTCGATGGTATGAATGTAGGCGAGATCAACAATGACAAAAGTAAGGCCTGTTCTATAACGGTATAAGGAACACCCACGAGCATTTATTAGATGGCGGACGCGGAGTTGGTTCAGCCTGGATCCTATGTCTGTCTTTTTGAATGATCATTGTTCTCTAATCTTCTAACTTGGACATATCTACCTAGATCGTACAATGTCTATAATATGTACGTCTGATTCCTCCCCGTCTTTATCTATTCTCACTCAATCAAAGGCCGCGAGCGTTTCCTTAACCTCCACGGTCAACATGGTGCCCGCCTCAATATGGAACAAACCATTCATGATCCCAGGAAGGACGGTACCCTCATCAAATTCGTATCTCCTCTACTCCTTTTCGGTCCAAGCGAATACTTTGCCAACCTTTGTAGAATATCAGTAGATTCCATTGTCAAAAAGGTCAACTGGACGAGATTCCTGAATCAGGTAACTGACGAGTGGAAGAATCATACACTTTTCGTAAGTTGACAATGTCTAAGCTGTTGCCGATCTCCTCGTAATCTTGACCTGCTCCTGTGTCGTTGTACGACGAAATAGGCAACAGTATTGTTAAACGCCAACGTTGCCCTCCTTGCTATCCAGTCTGTAGACGCCGCCTCTCCTGATTTTGGCAAACGAGCATCCACACAAAGGGCCAGCTATCTCTCTACCGTTACTAGCGTAGGTGCCATATTCCTTGGTTTGACACTTGTAAGGTTGCACCGTAAAGCCGACGTACGCCCTAGACCTTCTTTCCAATGTTTTATCATTCACTCCATTCTAAAATCCAGATTGTCTTTCTCGTAAACCGCAGTGTATCTGTGATAGGCTTGGAACTTTTAGCAATTCTATATGCGTTGCCATATGCGCTAGTGATGTGGTCGTAAGCCATCCACTTAAATAACACATAATCATCTTTATGAATTGATGATAGGACGATAACATTCTTCACCGCATTTTCTATATTCTGCTACTCCTTTGGCGATGCTCTGACGGACCTCTTGATATCTCTCTCGTGCTTCCTAATCGCACTCATGCTAGCGTGGTCAATATCCACTTCCTACGAGACTACACCATATTGGAAGTTCTCTATGGTGGTTTGGTATGAGCGTTTCGGAGGGTGGATTGGAGGGCTGCTAAACAGGTGGAGAGAAGCTGAATCAGGCTCTAGTGCAGGTTGTATCTCGTTGGGTGTTTGTGGGAGGGTTAACTGGCATACCTGGTGGCCAAGAAGAAGGAAAGGTGGGAAGGTGGTGGTAGGTGATGATGGAGATCATGTGGGAATGGCAGATAAGAATGGAGACCCAGATGTTGGAAACACGAGCGCTAATGCTATTTGCCAGGGAGCGGTCTAGATCGAGAGAAGCCATTGGATTCAGTCTGATCTTTGCTTTCGTTTTCTTTTTTCCTTCTGTTATCTCAATACGTGCTCTTTTGTTGCCTGTTTTGGGGACTTACTCCTTTTCTTGCTCTCCTTGTCACCTGTTGCTACTTTCAATGTGCTCCTCTCATGCTGCCCCCTTTTTTTTCTGTAGTCATCTATTTAGATACCCTTTCTCGGTCATTAGCCCACTCGGGTTGTACTATCCTATATGGTTTTTGTTTCGTAATACTACATACAGTTTCCTTCTCCATTACACCACAAAGCACCCGGTACACAACTGCCCACGAAGAGATCTCGAGAGGGCCGAGGGCGCGTGGTATCCCGATATATTACGGCCACGGTGTATTTCAAGTTTGTCGGATCCTACATCACCGAACAAGTGGATCCATGGATATTAAGTTACTTCTCCCGTCAATAGTCCAGGGCTCCAACCAGGCCTGGGAGAGGTTCCCCACAAAGGTTTCTGAAAACGGCATGATATAATTTGACACTGTTCCTCCATATTTCTTTTCTTTATCACGGTGGACTCGGCGGCGATGAATACCACGGACACTCGCGAGGTGGAGAACTGGTGGAGACGGAATATTTAAATAGAAAGAACTTCAAAACTGTATAGGATTTTTTTTTTACGGTATGTCTTGGCGTATGTGCCTCGGCGAATTTGATATTCAGGTTGGTTGTCGGGTAGTATACAGAGGTGAGCTTTTTTGTAATAGGTGATGATTCAAGGAGAATGAATTGAATGACTGATTGCAGCTTGTTTAGGCAGTGTTGTTGCCACAGCTCTGTGCTCATTTACTGTATAGTCGAAACTTTCCACAACTCAGGGAAGCCAACGCTTAGCGCTTAGCGATAAGTAGCCAGATGTCATACATCCACAAAAAGCAAAATCCTAACTCCAAAAAACCGAAAGAGTAACGTGAATGCTGTAACGCCACTGCGGGTATACAATATGAACTAATCACACAAGGGAAAAGGATCTGCTTGACAATCCACTCTTTGTTTCCCACCGACGACGAAAGAGGAACAACAGTGTCTAAACCAAGACGACAGATGACCTTCTACGTAACCCCCCTCCTCTTCCTTCCAGCAATAAACGTTGGAGCACGGCACAACAGCTCTGAACTCTATATTCTATATCCAGTCTTGGAGCCTGGGAATATAGGTTTATGTTCGGCCATACTGGTAATGGATACAACTATATATGTCATCCACATTCTTTCTTTTTCCCGCGATGTTGAAAACATTGAACAGGCTTTGAATTGATATGCGCGGATACGGCTAAGCCTGAGTACCCTGTTTTCGTAACTTGAAGTATATAGCCAGTGAGATTGATTAATCATGTGCGCCAATGCTTTGGTATGTAAATCTCTCGCTTTCTCTGTCGAGCACACTCCGGCATTCCCATGCTCGGTTCGTCAACAACATTGTAGGATAGATCCAGTAAATGGAGAAGAGCCATTGTAGGTAACGTTAACTTGATTATGCATTTGTCATAGTCATATGTCCGGAAGATTATATTTGTTGAATATGCCCATATGCCGCCGCTCCTCAAGCGAGCCGGGTTTGTGAAAGCACAACCAAAAATGATACCTAGAGCTGAAAGCATACTCCGACCTTTTGAAACGCTGATAGTAGGCTTACAAGTAGAACGGAGAAAGTGTTCCTCAATGTCAGTGAACAATGTACTCAATAGTGCCTTCTCCGACCTTGGTATAAAATGAGTTGAGCATTGGTCGTGAAAGGTCAGTCAATCCACGAAAAGTGAAATGTACTTCAGAACCGCATTCTTCATCCTCTCTGCCCTCTCCCTTGGTATCCAAGCGGTAAGCTCGAAACTTTCTGAATTGGCGAGTCTCAATCTGATGTGAACACTTCCATCAGATGCCCGTTGCACAGGAAGACCCCCAGCCGACCGTATATACGGTCACACGGGTGTATCACACCACCACCGACGTTCCTCCTTACCTGATAGATGCAACTACAACAGAGGTGTGGACGTGAGTATCACAATAGCTCATTTGAAGCATTGGCTAATCCAAATGTGGAATTACAGTGTTACCCCAACACCTACACCAACTTCGTGATATCGTCCTATTCCTAATAGCAGTCGTTGATAGTTCCTGGACGTCAGACATTTTTTCGAAGGAGTTGTGTGTATCTTTAGCAAAGACAGAGTATTTAGGACAGCTCTTATGAGCTACTAAAGCCACAACGGAGTGAATGAGATACCAATCTCTGGGTTCTGCGAGCATTAGAGAGTTGTAGGTCGCATTTTCATCTAGGTCACGTACTATGAGGAACAATACCAATAGGTACATAATTTGGCGAGAAAATGGGCAACATTTGAGTGTGATCAGAAGGTCGAAAGACTGCATTAAGAATAACCATATTCGTCTGCGTTTGTTCCGATCGTCAACCACTTCTGGCTCTTTATAAACGAGCACTTTGCAGAGATCGCTTTCTCGTCTTTCTTTCTTCTCTCCCACCACATTCACTGTAATTCAGTCTCAAAATACATCATACTCGTCCCAATCTCAAGCTCATCCTCCACAAATGGTACGTCCTTGTCCATGTTCCTAGGGTACTAAGCAACGTGCGTTGGCATGCACAATGGATATACAGCCACTTCTCGGCAGTGCGTCGATGCATTTACACGCCACTACAAGGACAGGCTGGGGTTAATGGTACTCACCAGGTTTGGCTTTGTTGTCCTCACTTGGTAGGGCTCTTGGCGGTCGTTGCCATTGCTGTCCTAGTGCTTGAATACTGATGGGTGACCTAATTAACGCAATTATCTGATTGTAAACTTCCTGAAGAGATCAACACGGGGCAGCTGTACATGTCACTGGCCACATTTTGACTAAGCTGTGAGATCAAACAGAAGCGAGGTGATTCTTCTCAACCAGATGGGGACCAGAACAGGACCCCACAACGATATATACAACAGCATTATCAAGAGAACATGGCCATTATTCTGATAAAACACATAGAGGCTGGTTATTATGATGCATATTTGTTAGGTCTGCTGACTTTTTGGGCTTAAACCAAGTCCTTGCACCCATCCGCGTAACCACCCGACACCTTTTCCTTCTTGATGAGGTTTCAACATGCGTCTAACTCGAAAGCAAGCCCGAATGACAGAAGGTATCCAATAACTCGCCAGACCCCTATATCGTAAATTGATATCACATTGATAATGTACAAGGAGATGAGAAGACCACTGACCAGAGAGCGCCTTGAATCAGGGGAAGAACCACTTGGTCACGCATGGTTATCCAAAGAACACCTTTCCAATGAACTGTTATTGTGTCTTCTGAGTCCTCATCGTCCCTCTCCAGGTGTCTCCAACCATTTCCATGGTGACCATCTTCGTAGGCCTTGCCATATCTCTCCTGCGGGTTCTTGTCAGTGGGAACAGACGAATGGCGCGTATGGCATCGGATGTATGGTCTGATACTTCTTAGGTAACTATACTCGAACCGAAGGTCTGGAATTGGTGCTTTTCGCCGTGCAACTTCGTGTGCTAGAGTGGGTACGTTGAAATGCGGATGTGAATGTTGGTGGTCATGGAGAGTGTTGTGATGATGCATGACTGGGGAAAGGAAGGCCCAAGACTAGCACAGCCACATTTTAGCTGGATTTCTTACTAAAACCCATCACGAACATAGTGCAACCGCAATCTGCTAGTTCTCGTTGGTATGTCTTTGGAACAGCCTTAGTGCGATGGAAATCCCACGACCACTCAATAGAAATGAATCATCTACCAGCTTTTATGTCTTTGATAGTTGGTACTGGGTTGGCATGCAACTTGAAGACCCATCATATCATGAATCATTCGCTGGTAAATATTACAGGCGCAACTGAAAGCAGGGAAAGCAAGCTTCCTTCCCCTCTTCGATATGGTCCAGTTGACGTTCGATGACACCGACCCAAGCATAACCTATTCTGGCGGTTGGTTATCTCAATGTTCTGGAGATCCCAATAAAGAGTACAATGGAACCGTACATAGTACTTTTCAACGAGACGCTTCAGCAACGATTCATTTTACAGGTAAGATGTTGCTCACAACTTCCTATCTAATTCACATGGTTTTAGGCAGTTATATAACTGTGTATGGAACATCACCCAACATCGGTCAAACGGAAGATGAGTGTGCCTATACGTTCAGTCTCGATCGTGGTCCCCGTATCTCGTTTCATGTTCCATCTCAAATTACTTTCTATCGCCAGGCGCTATTCCAACCCAACTTTGTTCTGGAAGACGGACTTCATGAATTAGAAATAATCAATCAAGGTTGCCCTCTCCTTTTGGACTACTATGCTATTACACCATCCAGGTTCATAACGAGTGTCTTCATCATTGATAATTTTGACTCCAGGATTCAATATGCAGATGAGACATGGTTGGGTTACGGACAAATGCTGAATCCCAGCAAGTTTGTTGTTAGTCCTAACGCTAGTGACTGGCAATCAACCCTTCATTCACCCTTGGGAGAGGCAACCGCAAGTTTTACCTTCAATGGTGTGTATTCGTCAATGAAATATCTATTCTCTTATACACTTCTTTCTTTACAGGTTCCTTCATAGCTGTTTTCGGTGTTCTGCTTCCTAAAACACTGCTACCTAACGTGACATTCGCATTGGACCAGTCCGAGGCTATATTTCTTGAGAGCAATGCTCAGAAAAGCAACCTCTCGTTGCATCAGCAGATCATGTTCATGTCCCAGATACTTCCACGCGATACGCATACACTTGTTATCAGAGTCGGAAAAAACTCGAGTCCGTTTATCTTCGACCATATAGTTATCGACACGAGTGATTATGGCATAAGTTCACCGACTGCTTCCACAGTTGGAAACCCACAGTTAACCCTACCTCCTGACATCTCCGCGCCTTTTCGTGGTGCACGAATTAATGAAGGTGCAATTGCAGGAGCGGTTGTTGGTACATTAGTGTTCGCAAGTTTAATAGTTCTTATCATCGTTTTCAAGCGACGATCACGTCGGTCGTTGCATAGCAAGGCAATTGCTCCTGGGCACAAATATTGGTCGATATGTATGTGCTTGGCAAATTCAGCCAGATCACCAAAAACTCATTGTGTATAGTGTCCCTCAGCTCCCACTCACACAACAGTGAACCCTCACAAGGCAGTCATGACTCTATAAACATAGAAGTGCCTTTCCGCTTTCTCAAAACAACTTACGTTGATGGAATTGGACGCCCGGTGCCAAGTTATGCTGGCAGCAGCCTTGTCACTCCCGTTCCCAGCGTCGTTGGTAACATCGTGATCCCAGCATCCGGTGTAAATGGATTTTTGAAATCTATCCTCAAAAAAATTCGAATGGCATAACCGTACTGACGGTGCAAGGTGCAGTAATGCATAAACTAATTCGAAGTGGAATAGAGCAGGTACATGACTGCTAGATTTTCTCAGTTTGGTTGCTTCTTCTTGTCCTTCTCGGTTATAAAAGAGACTTTTTAGCGTCGGGGTATATACCCCCATCTTCAAGAATCTGTTGTACTTAACATTATATACCCACCTTTTAATACCTGTGCCGTTCACAATGCTATCCGTGGAAAAGATTTCGCAACCCAATTTTGCTCCAGCGGTCAAACACGACACCATTCATCACAAACTCCGCAGTGCTCTTTCTCCTATCACGAATAGTACAACATTGATCAATATCACGTTACAACTTGGATGTACAAGATTGCTGTCTCAAGACGCCGATGTGTATTATTAGCACCGCACAGTGTGTGATGCGCCGAACTCGCAGGGTACAACTGCCAGTGATGTCACCAGGTCATACTAGTACCTCTACGTTAAATAAGATGCAGAAAGTGGTACCGCATCATCCCGTATTGAACGTCACAATCTGTGCAGATCAGGAAGGGGCGCATATTGATTAATCTCAAGTCCCTGATGCACGCTTATTGCCTGTGCATTTTCAAATCCCATGCTGCGCGTCATTTGTCCAGTGAATTGAACCCAAGTATAGCTTGCACTGCAATCATAAACTTGGCTGGAACAATTCACGATCGCCAAAGTTCTCTTCGTTCTACCTTTCACAGTGATTTGTCGTATCTACGAAACCTATTCCTTGAGATAGTGCCCAGGGAGCAACCTTCGAGTGGAGTTGACGGTGATCACTGTCTTGACTCCTCGGATTCTACTGACGCATGCTGGTCAAGGGGAGTAACAATCACAAGGCTTTGATACGCATATGCGTATCCATTAGTGTCCTTCTAATGTCTTTACGCTGTCCGCTGACTCACGATGTCACCTTGTACAAGATGATTCTCAAAAAATAATGAATGGCTGGCGCCAAGTAGTATTCAGGACAAAGGCGACATTCATTTTACTGAGGCCGACTCTCAAGTCCCTGATAATATTCTCAATAATGAATTGAGAGGGGGGCCGAGCAGGGTGAGAGATGGAGACGGCCGGTATCAATCAAAAATTGCGCATATGTGGCGCTAAGGTATCGCAGCTAGCCTGAACCAATATCTAGTTCCCGGTGAAAGGATCTCTTGTCAATATTCAAAGAAAGGTGGTTCAATATTTTACCGATATGTATCGCCTTGCGTGAAACGGCGGGAAACCCGATGTTAGCAACCGGGTATGGAATGCTACGAATGTGGCGTTGTAACGGTAGGAAAGGGATATCGAGTGGTCGTGCAGTTGGCTGCAGGGACCCAAGCTGATTGGGAACAATCAAAGAATCATAGAGAAGTGCTGGAATTCAGAGACCCTTGTTGGTTGCAAGGTGTAAACGCAGGCCGTCCAAGAGCATGTTGGAAAGGTGTGTGAACGATGGATATATATCCAGCACCTCACCCTTACCAACTAAGTAATCACAGGCAGACATCTTGAATCCTCGGTCGTTGTGACGGACGCCTACATATTTTTGATGCATTCCATGGAATCACATAGAGTTTATCAATAGCCGAGCCTGCTCCACCTTCGTACGTGCATGCTCCGTCATGTAGGCAAGCTGTGCTCTGTACTGGGATAAAGCGAATATTTCTGGCCATGACCAAGTCATAACATTGTATTCCCATCAATCAGAACAAGTTTCATCCCCGCTCTGTAAAGTCCCTTGCGCCTGAAAATCATATCAGTGATGGAAAAAATAGTGCTGTACCGGTGCCAGAGTTCTAGATTAAGATTCTATTACTTTCGAATTTTGGCCCGCAACCCGTGCTAGCCGTTAGACGCCTTTGAATTAAGAGGCGGTCCAATTGTTTAATTTTGATTAGTAGCCTGAATGCAACACGGAAACCATAGGCGCGGGAAAAGAAGGCGCTGAGAGCTTGAGGGAAGGATTAAGAACTTGTGATAACAGCCTCCTTTGGATGATTCGTTTTGTTGTCTGTTGGCACGGTATTAGATTCAGTGGGAAAAAAAATCAATCTGTCGCCCAGTAAAGACTTGAAACAATCACAATTGATGCACATCAGGGATGCTGCCGTTCACCAGACTATATATTGCGACCCATCCCAGCGCTCGGCCAAGGCATATTACTCCTCCTCTCCGCAGCGTCTTGGCCGCATGGGCAAAGTCTCCTCCAATTAAACAAGGGTTTCATTCACCATGGTTCAATTTCTTTTCGACGACAGTGATCGGAGTATAAGCTTCTCTGGCAACTGGCAACTCACGGGTTCTGGAAATCCTAACAACGAATATGATGGAACAAGTCGTGCTACGAACAGTAGTGTCACCATCCAGTTCTCAGGTAGCAACCTTGGCCATACCCTCCTACCTACCACTCACGAATGCAACTTTAAGGTACTTACATCAGTGTGTTCGGAACATTACACAGCGGCTCAGCAAGAGGAGATCGTTGTGGTTATGCATTCACCCTCGATAATGGGATGCCTACATCAAATGACCATTCCCTACCTCAAATTCCCTCGTACCGCCAACTATTATTCCAGCCCGAAACTCTCTTGAACGACGGACCCCATACGCTAAAAATAAGCATTGAAAGGTGCCCGCTCGTCTTGGACTATTACGCCATTACACCATCTATTAAATTGGGTATTGAGCAAGTTGATGACAGTGATCCGAGGATTCACTACGGGGGGAACTGGTTCGGACCAACAGATTGGCACAACTGGCGCACTGAAGAGGATGGTGATGACGACGATGAGACAGACAGAGATAGACGTGCCTTTGACACTGGTCGTGAATTTGGATCGTCTATCCACGTAGCAGATGAGGTCGGGCCAACTGCAAATTTCACCTTTGATGGTTTGTCGTTACGGTTACTACACGTTATCTCCATTGCTGAATATCATTCAACAGGTGCCCTTTTAGCCGTTTTTGGTATTCTTAAACGGCATACCTCCCCTCCCGATGTCACCTTCACATTCAATGGGACCAGACGGGATCCTCAAGAGAATAAGATTCAAATGAACGACCACTCGGTGCACCAACAACTTCTGTTTTTATTTCCAGATCTGCCAAAAGGCAGACACAATGTGGTCATGACCGTCGAATCAGGCTCAAGCCCGTTCATCCTCGATTACCTAGTCACAGGCCTGACTTCCGTTACGAGTATTACCAGTACCTTTATTCCTAGCACCACGAGCCCCTCTATCACCTCAGCGTCCTTCACCCCCGACAAGCCCTCCACCGATAGTATTCAAGATAGCTCAGACCCGGTAAACAAGGGTGCCATCGTCGGCGGCGTGTTTGGCGCACTGGCCGTTCTCATCCTAGCCCTCATCGCCATTCTCCTCAAACGCCAAGCCTCGCGCGCACAAGCAAGCCGTCTCCGGCAACAGAACCCCTCAATACGTAAGTGTTCTCCTTCCAACACTATTTCTCTGTTTCTCATTATATTGCCAAACAAACAGTATCGTTCAGCTCGCAACATGCTGGGGGCGAACATACCACCTATCAGAACGGTGGTTCTTCCCGACTCTCAGACATCGAACGCGCATACGACCAGTTCAGACATCCTTACGTCGATGGGAGCGGACGCCCACTGCCTACATACACAGGTACTGCAATCAGCCATGATCCTCCGTCAACTGAAGCCTCCCTTCGTGCGCCCCCGCCGGCCTATGGCTACGACGAGAAATACGCTCTCTTCGGCCAGTTGCACAATTACTAAATAGGTAAACACAAGAAAGAAAGATCTCGAGAAAGTCTTCTCGTCCCATGAAGAATTCATATCACTCGTCCAATGCCCCGTTGCCATTGCAATAATCGACATTTCCTTTGGCCGGGTTACCCGCCCACTAGGAATACGAGAGGGTAGTGTGTTAACGAGTTTGAGGTTAAAAAGTTAATAAGGCGCCACTTACATGTGGAAATGGCCTCTCTACGCCGGAAGCTCCAAAGACTGCAAACGAGAGGACGAAGATCATCACTTGTGCTCCGCCATCGAGGGCGCCGCCAAGGATGTAATTGTACTTTTTGTACCACCCCGGATGGCGCTTCCGCAACCAGAGCTGAGAGACAAGGCCGACGATGATAGAGGAGGTTACCGTGGAGTTGACACCAACGGAGAGCCAAGCAGAGTACTAAATCACCAAGTCAATACCAATTAAATGAAAAATGAAAAATTGTATTATTAGGGCAAAAAATAATAATAAAAATAAAAAGGACAAAAAGAAAAAAAAGAAACCACTTGCCGTGTAAATTACTGGAAGCACGATTGAGTCGACTTTGATTGGTCCAATCGTTGGCCATCGCTTAGAAAAGAGGCAAGAGTTATTATTGTTCTCATGCTTGCTTTTTGCTGGCATGGTGATGGATAATAATCTTACCTTCCAAATAAGCCATTGAATAAACGTCGGACCCATGCCAATTAATAGACTCATGGGAATGATAAAGTACGGTCCGTTGGTGCCATAAAGCTCTTTCGCCAACGACCACGTTACAGCTGCACTGTTGAGGCTCTGGGTCCATTGTCCACTCCAGATATTAGTTCCTGTCGGGCTCAGCAACACTTCCCGCTGAGCCTGAACAATTGAGATCATAACAACTAAAGAAACCCCCCCATCAGTAAATATCTGGTTCCATGAGTAGACTCAAGAGGGGGTGTACCATAATTAACGATTGCACCTAGAAACACACGAGGCGATGTTCAACATACGAACAAGGGGGGGAGCACACGCAACCCAATCACTCACCCAAAATAGTACCCCATACCTGTGTGAGGAACATAACTCGGGGCGGGATCTTGAGGTACTGCCCCATCTTCAAATCACCCGCAAGCAAGATTGATGTTGAGACGACATCATGGCTCCACATGGAGAACTGGTAGGACACAATTATCAAGGATTGTTGACCCCTTAATCATGACACAGGACGGTGGTATCATGGCTTACATATAAGTTAGCAACTGGTCGACCAGGGTTGACGGCCCCCGCCACCATCTTCATCAACTGATTAGTGGCAATCCCATTTCCTAGTCTTGCATATAATAATGTGGAGAATGGCTGTCAAAGGAAAGAAGGAATAGCTTAGCACCTTTCATAAAAACCGAACGTGATATTCGTTCGTAATGACTCACGGTGATGAACGCCCCAAGAATCAATGCAATAATATACGACCACCAAGGCAACGTCGTCTGTCCCTTAAGCACTACGATAAGGCCTAGTTCCGATCCAAATCATCAATTTCACCCATCACATGATACAACTGGTCCACTCACCAGCAACAAACGCAAGTACCAAAAGAACAATATACCACCACATCGGCGCTTCTTTATACTTCTTCATAGCCTAAACTCAACGCTCAAAATACTGCATGATACCAACCCCTAAAAGAGAAGGGGGGGGGGGGATTGACGTGATCCACACCTGGTAGTGGGGATCCGGCTGTGTCCTATTATACGCCAATTTAAACGAGTCTTTAGCATAGCCGCCCCAGAATAGAATAACGTGTGCGATCAGTCCGCCAATCTGTGTAGTGTACATACGCGTTGGTGATCAGGGGGACAAAAGTGAGAGTGTTTCGATTGATAAAAACGTACGGCCAAGTTAGCAGCGAGGTTACTCCAGGCGTTCGACCCGGTCAATGCGGGGAGACCGACTTCCTCTAAAGCGGTTTGGTTCAGTTGGAAGTTGGTCCCAAAGACGGCGGATTGGTGATAAATCGAGCCGTTAGAGGAAAAGATAGAGGTGGAGATCATAGGGAATGACTTGGACTGCCCATGAAGAGGAAGTCAGAATAAGCGAAAGTATGTAGTGGATAAGCATATACTGACGTCCCAGGAATCTGTGTAATAAATACTCATAAGGATGATATAGCAGAAGAACAAACCGATCCAAGAATTGGCTAGCAGCCCCAATTTAGCAAATGGATATATCAAAATAATCTGGACACTTATCATACCTTGCTGGATAAGTGGATAACTCATAAACCTAATAATGCAAACAGTCAAAGCCCACATAAGAGTCAGCTTTACGAAAAAACATACGTCGAGCCAATATACTGCCAATCAAACGACAAACTCAAAAGCCCCAAACCCTCATTGCCTTCTGCGCCGCCAAACAAATTCGTAAACACATCCCTTGTTGACTGTGACGCGCGCTGCGAAGCAAGGCAAAATACGCTGAAGCCATTCAAAAGCGGAAAGATGTACGATGGGATGATTTCATAGATGAACATCCCCGTAAAGGCAGCCCAGAAGAGCTTCACCCGCTTGAAGTTGTCAGAGTTGTTGTAGTGCAGAGCTAACGAGAGATCGTGATATATTAGTCGTGATAGAAGAGATGTTATGCTTTACAATATACCTTGGAAGACCGACACAGTGGGTAGATTCTTGAATTGGCCGCTGTCAGTATAAGACAGCCATGTGGATATAACTTTAAGGACAACTTACCACCCAATAAACCATCTCCGATGGATAGACGGTAAGCGGCCTGAGAAGACCCACAAGGCCGTATCTATCCAAATAAAGCGCGCATTTATCAACACGCTTCAGAAGGAAGGTAGAAACAACCAACCCAAAGCAAGCTGTAGAGAACGTAGCAAGCACGGCTGTAGTCGCCTCGACATGTGTATCATAGTATAACTGACAGGACAAAGCATTTGTTTAAATGCTTCTTTTTTTCATTACCCGATACACTGAATAACGTACCCTCTGTACTGCAAAATTCATGACTGCTGAGCTGCCACCAGCTGCTGTGGAGGCTACCAGGGATGCTACAACATGCTGTGGGTTCAGAAAAGGGAAAGGTCATCAACCCTAATGTTGACATGATGATATCAGGAATAAAGAACCTCTTTCAAGGAAAACGGCCCAGGGTTGAAGAAGTGAAGCACCGAACCTAACGCTTGAAACCTCGTGCCCTCCACCCATTCACGCCTCGGGAGAAACGTGGCCCATGCTGTCCCAACTGAATAGATCAGAAGAAGCAAGAAGACGGTGGATACAGTCATCTGCACGGGTTTAAAAAGGTAGATCTATGGTAGGAGGGGTTCAATGAGCTTCATTAAGAGGGCATTACAAGTATTCTTTCACCTGACAAAGTGCAGCTCCCAAGCCAGCAAACAGAGTACCAAGAACAAACGATCTAAACGTGAGCGCATTACCGCCATCATCTCGGATGTCCACAACAAATCGGGACACATCCTTTCCGTCTCGGATAACAGGTTCTCCATTGACCATCTGGATATCGCCCCCATCCTCACCAGTCGCCAGGAGGGCGCTCTTGGTAAATTCACCTTTCTCACTTGCTATCTCCACGCTCCCTGACTTTGATATTGAATTCTTCTCATCATTGTCAATCGATGTGCTGGTTTTCGCCATCGTATTCGTACAATTGTATATCTCTCAGTTGGGAGAGAAAATCGTGCTGTGAGACAGCACAGGGGATCAAAGGGAGGGCTGATAGAAGACCTTACTCTCAAGAATCAGGTGAACACATTTTATACTCGGGTGTAATTACAGGCCTGTTCGGACAAAGTCCGATGTGCATTGACATCAGTAGCACGCGGTTGATAAGGGGGTGGCCTTATGTTGGCATGCTTCACTTTAAGAAGTATGTGATAGGATAGCGTCATTCTGGCCTGTTCATGCGAAAGTGTACGTGAGTCAACCAGAAATAGATATGATAAAGCGCCTAGAGTGTCTTCGGAACTTCTGTTACCTCTATGGGGTTCAGGATCGGCCACGAAGCATGATAATAGCCGTACAGTATCGGCTTGTAGACCGGAAGTTCACATAAAGCTCAATAGAAGAACAACGGAGAGAAGTTAAGTATACAGGATCGACGGTGGAGTTGATAGCGCAGATCGTTTAACCACCTTATTTATTTTCACCAATTTAATTGGAATTCACTAGAACGTAACGTTAACAAATTAATTCGACGTTACAGCAGAAGAGGTGAGATAAAACATACATTAGCGTAGGGTGACTCGGACATTGCATCAAAGTAGTGAAACTTACCGGATGTATAAGAATAGACAGGCCGTGAGCAGACAAACATCATCAGGTGAATGAGCTTGGAAGTGCGCAAAAGAGCTCGTGACCCTTTTTCAAGGAAAAACTTGTGGTGGCTATTGGGTCAGCAACGACAACACGACCAAGAAGAGTCTGCCGATCACCGAACAGATTGTTGATATATCCCAAGTTGCTCTAACGGCTCCAGCCAGAAATGATTTTAGGTTGGGATAACAAAGATCAGGACTTGGAAGCATCCTCCGAGTAGAAAAACGAGATGAATAGTGGAATGGATTGATAAGATGCGACAAAATGAATGAAATAAATTGGTAGCAATCAGCACTGGTGGCACGTTTCGTTCCATTGAAGGATTATCCCTGATAGGCCTGATTGCTGTGAATATTTTGATAATATTAGTCAAGAGGATGATAAGACTGTGGATGTAGAGTGAGTCCGTTAAAATGACTATATAGTTTCATCACGTTTCTGTATTGATGTCTAAAAATAAACCCTGTGGTTTTGTCCAATCTCGCGCCGGAAGAAAATTTATGAAGGACATCGTGGTCACCAAGAATCCCGAACAATTACAGGTCTCTCTATACATTTGCATGGTTGGAAGAAAGAAAAGCAAACGTGGTTAACGACCCTTCTTGAATTCGGAATTGGATGCTGTCAGAGCGTGTAGCCTGCAATGGGTGAATTCGGAAGTCGATAGCATGTACGGAAATGAGCCGTAAGATGTGACACAAAAAGTACGTGTCTAAGAATGCAAGACAGAAGGCCTTCTGAACGGTGATTTGGTGAGACATAAGCCAGGTTCGAGGGCGCCCTCGATAATGGAATTTGTTGGTTCTGGATAAGCGTGGGAGAGTAAACCAAGCCGAAACGGGTAAGGTATGGGAAGTTCCGGTGGGTGTGAAGGAATGCCCGCGCGCAGTGTTATGGGGAAGACATAAATTACTAGCGGAACATATCAGGCGATTGTCGCTATAAATGACGTGCTATTCGGCATGCGTCCTCCCTTTTCCCCTGCTGCCTGAGCCATGTCAAAGGCGCAGCGCCTAAGCTACTTCATTAAGCATGAGCTCCTCCGGTATGTTCTCATTGCTTCCGTCCTTGTTGACATCATCCCGGTGTACAGCAAATACTGAATGTCGCCGCTGGTACAACTTGCAGGTCTTTCTCCCCCGTATATTTTGCGATCAATATGGGTATGTTTTTTGCTATCATACTTGCGGGGCTCAATATAATTACGGTCAAGGTACGGGGATCGTTAGCATCCTCTTCGACATCTTTCCATATGGCCAATCGCTGTCTATGAAAATCCTCAGTTTAATCATATACTTTCTCAACATATTTCTCCTCTTTACATTCATCCTCTGGGGCCTCGCACGCTTCTATGTATACCCTCATGACTGGACGGCCATTATGAAACACCCAGTGTTCAGTCTATACTGGGGCTGCTTCCCGATGGGTGCAGTAACCATAATCAACGTCTCTGTAACTGTCGTGCACGACTACCTCGCCTTCGGTGGGAAAGGCTTCCTCTACTTCATCTGGGCAATGTGGTGGCTTGACGTCCTCATATCCGCACTCTGCCTCTGGGGAACCGTACACTACATGTAATGAACCCTTCTTCTCCTCTCCCCTTCCTCAATCCCACTCACTCACAATTCCCCCCCCCCCCCCCCCCCACCCACGTCCACAGGATAACCAGCCAAACACACTCAATGGAACTAATGACCTCTGTCTGGCTCCTCCCCGTCGTCACGCTTATCGTCGCCTCCTCCTCAGGGGCCATCGTCGCAAACGCACTCCAAACCTACTCTCACATCCACGCCCTCATCACCGTCACCGTCGCCTCCTTCATCGTCATCATCGGCATCTCCCTCTCCCTCATGATCCTCACCATCTACCTCCAACGCCTCATCCTCCACGGCCTCCCCGCAGGCGTCACCGTCATGTCCGTCTTCCTCCCTCTCGGCCCCACAGGTCAGTCCGGCTACGCCTTCGCCCTCATCGGCCGTGACTTCAAGTCCCTCCTTCCCGTCCCCACCTCCCCTGCCCCCTTCCTCAACTGGCCATACTCAGGCCAAACTCTATACATGATATGCACCTGCGCCTCCTTCCTCCAATGGACCCTCGCCTCACTCTGGATTCTCTTCGCCATCATCGCGATACCCAGCGCACTCCGTAAATCACGCATACCCTTCGTACCCACATTTTGGGGTCTGGTCTTCCCTAATGTACGTCCCCACTTATCTTTCCCCATTCCATTGACTAAACTGCTCTTTTTCTTTTTTGACTTTCGGACTTTGATTGATCCTACTTTTCCATCAACCCTGACCTCCCTCCTACTTTAGGGTGTCTACGCAAGCCTTACAATAACTCTAGGACAAGCATTCAATTCTGCATTCTTCCGCATCTATGGCGCAGCATACGCAGCAGGCACACTCATACTCTGGTTCTCCATATCATGCCGGTCCCTAGTCTACATGTACGACGTTGTGTTCAATACCCCCATCATGACAGACTCGCGCTCCGAGACCCAGACACTAGACCAAGCAGCAGCCACGGACCTTGCAAACGAGCCAACAACGGCAAGCTTGGAACCAAAGGTGTAGAAAAGAAAGGGAAAAAATTAACTACTTCAATGCTTTAAGGGATATATTAGATAGAGAGAACACCTTTTGTTGTTGCTTAATTAGTTTTTAAATCATACCCCCATCCATCCAATGATCCACCCAATCACTCCCCGCGGTTAACGTTGCGAGTTTTATTTGCATATGCGAAATCAATACGCTTAGCGTATTTCTGATCCCGAGATCTCACCGGCAAATGTATATTAAGAACAAAAAAACAAACACAATGACGAATAGAAAGAAAAATAACTACTCTAAGACAGACAAAAGAAATGAAAAAACTATCCGTATATTAACTCGTCTGTGCACCAACGGCCTAAACGACATAACCATGCATCAGTCGACCAAGATACCAAAATGTTGCGAATATAGAGGAGATGAAACTCACCAATCGTTTTAAATGCTCCATAAACACCTGCAGACTGACGTCATCCGTGAAGATTGCCTGTCCCGCGCCAGCGCCAGGCGTAGACCCATACATCGTCGCCGACATATGCGTTGTCGATGGGTTCAACTTCGACAGCAAGAACCGTGCCTGACTGCCTCCCTGGTCACACACGATATACCGCGGGATCGGGAACCTGTCCACCAACAAGTCCTGCGCGTCCGCCACCGGCGTCTCTAGCAGCTCCTTAAAGTTCTCATACCCTTCTTGCTCCTGGTACCCCTGCTTGCGCCATTGTGCGATCAGCTCACCGTGGTGGATCAGGATGTGGAAGAACGTATCGAGAAGTAGAATCACGTCGTGCTTGATGGACACACTATCTAGCAGCACTGGCTGAGGGGGTTGATCAAAGGTATAGGACATGAGCGTGGGTTGAATCATGATCAAGGAGTTGTTGACGTCCTCTTCGTTCAGAATATGCCTATCAAAATGTCATTCACAAACTCATGATAGAAATAAAAGGGCACTGACCTGTAAAAGGCAGTTTCATCAGGACTATTGTTGAATACCTGCAGGAACTGGCTACGACGCAGATGGAACATGAACTGAGGATATATACTAAAGTTATCTGACAGCCGGAAGCTGCCTGGGTCCTCTTTCCTGTAATCCGCAAACTTCTGGCACAACCGAATGAGCATGCGGTCCAGCCACCTCAGAACATCTGGCGAATCATCAATCTCAGCCTTGAAGACAGCAATCCTAGCCATAAGTACAGCAGCAGCCTCCTGGTCGAAGGAGGCCGCAATACTCGGTGAACCAGCCTCGGCAAAATTGCGAGCAATAGTAGTAACACGCAAACGTTGCTGACCCGACGAATGTTGATAATGTGTGACGAACTGGATGAGCCCTCGCGAACCGGGCTGCAGCGGTTGACCCGCCGGGGTCACGACTTCAAAATAAACACCGGTAGAAGTCCTAGGAGTCAAAACGTTGACTTTCCACGCAGAAGTTTGACCAATGCCTATCTCCGTCTCGCCAACACAAGCTGACTTTTTCCCGGCTGAAATCGCATGTCCGATAAGGCCAGAGACCTTTAGTTCTTTTGTTGTCTGTCAACGAGGCATAACGTGTCAGCCACATCACGTCACATAGCCACTTAATATGGTCATACCTGGACATCAAATGTGGCATTGAACCCCATTTGCAGATGTCCTTGTTCATCTTTATTGAATATACGCAAGAAACTTTGTTTGAAGATGGATGTAGCGAACGAATCGGACAAGACAATCACGCCATTGGTAGAATTAGAGAGAGATTTCATTTCTAATAGCCCGACTTGATCCAAGCATCCTGCGAAAAGATCGACCGCGTGGCCATTGTTGGAAGCTCGCTTGGCCAGGCCTTCATAAAACTGAATATAGATTAGCGTGGGACAAACCGGTGACAAGGACACAGCGAAACACCTTCATAGCACGCTTGTAGTGCTTCGCAGAGTCTCTATCAATGTCATGATGAGAACGAATTGGTTCTTTCAATTCATTGCTGACAACCATTCCGGGACCTTCGGTAGCTGGACCTCCGGCAAACAACATGATGCGAGCACCGGTATTTGGATACGTTGTCTTGATATCAAAGTCAATCTATGATGGTAATGCACAACTGTAACAAGTACCAACCTCAAGGAGTCCTACAGCAACACTTAGAGCGACACCCGTGCATCTCAAGGGACGCTTATCATTGGCAACGGGCCACGGATCACGATTCAGTGACTCCAAGATACCAGTAAGCTGGAATTCGCATTGTTGGGCCGGAAGCAGGAAACGAGATGCACCAAATAATTGTTGGGGCACGGCCTGTCCTGGACGAGGTGCTGCACGTGACTGGGAGCTCAGCCCAAGCATATCTTGGATCTGCTTGGGCGTATACTCTTTTCCACCTCGGAAGACATAAGACTTGCTACATTCAGCATAGCCAATCTCATGTACTTGAGCCTTGGGAGTATGTTAATTGTTGTTGTGCAATGATCAAAATTCTCGTGCCGTACCATTGTTCCATATGTGATAAGGCCAACGAGCGCATATGGGGGGATAAGACTCAAGCTAACCACAATTGCATCACGAAGGGCCTTGAGATCCTCTTCTTCGAGGCAAGTATCAACCACGAAGAGGAATATGGGCGGAACTTGGACGGGGCGGGCAAGGGTGTATTCAATGGTGGTGTATTTTGGCAGAAGTTCTGCCGGCAGATTTGTGTTCGAAATGTCTTTGTAGTGTGGAGGGAAAGGATTGCGGGAAAGGCAGAAGGGACAGATCCACAATTTTCCGCGGATATCAATTTGACTTGTGAAAATCAGACGCTTGCCACATTGTTACAGAAAAGTATACATACCAGTATGGATTAAGGATGGCACGGCAGGGTGGTTTGCAGGCGACTGGTTCGTAAAGAACTGGTGGTAAGTCTTCACGAAGCTTGAGAGGGGTGTAGAGGGCCGAGATGGGGACAACGGTTCTAGTTGCCTCTATGCGCGAAGATGGCCATACGTTCCAAGAAAGCCGAACGCCTAAGTGGAAAAAATCAATCAAAAAAGTTTTAAACACCAACAAAACTGAACATACCATCTCGCTCCTCAACGTCTTCGAAGTTGAGCATTGTCTAGCAACAGATTCTGAGGTGCCGATTAATAAAATGAGGTGTCGCGGGCAACCTCAGTGGATGAACAGAGATGTTAACTCGCGGAGCCACGTATTTTACCAAACAATGAGCCAAACAAACGGAACCGAACTGATTCGTTTTATGAGCTACGGACTGTGGACTGTGCATTCTTAACCGTCTCCTTCCACCTCTGACACTCTTCAGTCTTGTTCTTATTCCATGCATATATGACTGGCTACTACCCTTATCCTGGCTCAACCATAATATTGAAGGGTGGTGAATCCGCCTCAGACTGGAATTAAGCGCTCAGTTGGTCATGGCTCAATATTCTCAAAACAAGCGCGCAGACTTTGCCTCAACTTCGGGCCACGTAGACGTATGAATACCTCTTCCCGTGACGGTTATACTTCCTTGTTGTTGATTTAAATGCATGCCATTGATGCGACCATCACAGCTCGTTTCGCCAGGATTTTGATAGTTTTCACCATTTTTGGAAGGATTCTGTAAGTTCGCTCACAAAGCAAGAGAACCGACCCAAGCTTTATCACAAGCAATGGGGCATCAAGGGGTAGTCATCTACTGGCCTTGGGGTTTCAAGAACCCTTTCTACATGTATTGTATCGTTTTATCTTTCTTCGAGTGCACGGGGATACTGGTATCTATCCATAATCGAAGTCTGCTGGCCCATTTTGTAAGTAATATCAGAGTCTGTAATCAAGTTTGGGGACTGATGCCCTTTTAAAGTATCTTGTCAGGTACAGCCGTCGTGCGAAAGAGCTGGCAGTGCTGCGCCGGTCTTATACTTCTTGAGAAATAAGTCACGGGCTTCCTACTACCACTCTTTCCCTCACCACCCATGTCTGTCTTCAACTTGCAAGCGCAGTTGATACATCTCTTCCGG
This sequence comes from Amanita thiersii Skay4041, assembly GCA_002554575.1. Classification (NCBI taxonomy): domain Eukaryota; kingdom Fungi; phylum Basidiomycota; class Agaricomycetes; order Agaricales; family Amanitaceae; genus Amanita; species Amanita thiersii. The sequence continues at coordinate 18,925 of KZ302032.1, read as the reverse complement.
CCTTAGAGACCACGTATTTCGTATAAATACCCCTACGTGGTCCTTATCTTTCGGCTTTCTTCCCTCGATTGGCCCATATTAGTCTGCATTTCCCTACACGTTCAGCCTTGCATTTACAACTCATCTGGCTGTTTTCTGCCTTCATCCAACCCATTATTCTTCAAGTTCCTCCATTATGCCGCATAAAGGCTCTAATAAACCTCTCCCCTCTCTCCCAGTTGCCAACACTTCGCCAGCAATGGCCGATGGACGTCTCGACCGACTTCGCAACCTCCCATTACGGGGCTTTGCTGAAATGTCGAGTGCTCTCTTCTTTCCACGTTGATACTGAACAAATATTTGCTCTTTTCCAGAGATGACGATACCCCTTCTTCTGGCACAGCTTCCTTACCCACACCCCAACTTGACACTAATGAGCTCGAGCCAAGCAACATCGCTCTCGTGTACGTGCCACCACTCTTTTACTGTTCTACAGCTAGTGTGAACGTGAACAACAGAAACTCTACACCGATAGCATCTATTGATCCTGCCAATAACATGATTCAGACTCCAGGCGCTCCATTGTTGAAAGACTACGACTCCTTCACAGACGGGTCCCGAGCAGGAAGTTTCGAATTCCTCTCTTCAGCCTCAGGGGAGCTCTTCTGCACTTTCGATCCCGTAAACTCACGAGTGATGGGAGAGGCTTCCAACGAGGATGGGCTCACAACTAATGATGTGAGGCACCTCGATGACTGTGATCCCTCTATGTACATTGAAGAATGGAGAGAGGGAGTGTCCTGGAGTGCTTCAACTGACCACTCAATATCGTCTACCACGACTGCTAAGCGAGCCAGGTCGCCAACACCAGAGGTGGTAAGACGTATCCGACCTCGGGCACAATCATTATCGTCAGCGTCCACTGCCAATTCTTTTGATTGGTTTGTACAGCTCCCCGAGGTCATCGACCAGCAACGCCCTCCTTCACGGGCCTCATCTGCTCCTGATTAAATGAGATTTACACATTTCGTTGCCCTTACCCTCTTAAGCGCCAACGGCGCTAAAGTCTTTTCTGATGCGGGCCGCCGTGGTCGTATGACTCACTACGAATTTCCCACCGGAACCTGATCAGTGCAATTTTTATGGCTGAGGAGAGAACCGTACTTGGAATTCGCAAAAGGCGTCTTCCCAAGTTGGTCTGCCCTCAGAGACCCCCCTCTCTAACGTTAACTCTGATCTACAGACTAGACAATCTAGAGATCAGGTTTGTAATACTATGTATCGCCGTTCACACCCCCCTTCCCAATAACCTACGGCACTTACACCCCACCTTATTTACTGATTTTCTACCCACAAGTCTGATTTTTTCGCACAGCGTTGATACCTTGACCTATTAGTATGTTATCCGGAGGTAGCACAAGTCTGTAATGACTCGGTCGATTCTGAATTTGATGGTGCATTTGACACATTGACACATTGATGAGTGTAAACAAACACCATTGATGCGTACACATATACAAACAACAACTCAACGAGCTCACCAGGTAGGGCACTCGTATTTGCGTAGGAGAGGGCTTCCTTGCTTCCTCTCCTCTCACTCCCTCTACTATGTTGGACAAGTCCGCAGCGATATTGGAATCGCTGACCGAGCGAGTCGCAGCAATATTTGATCAGGCGCAGTCCTCCTTGGCCAACCATAAAAAGAACTCCGTCGCGCTCTACAAGATCCATATTCAGGCAGGTGGCGTAACGGAGTCTATCAAGAGTGGCAAAGCTACAAAGCTAATAGGGGAACGCGCGTTTGGCGATGCATTTATTAGCATGATCACTCGTGTACTTGTCGTGAAGAAGGGCCCAGCTACTGCTGATCGCGTTGTCAAGTTTGTTGGCGCTTACGTCAAGTTCATGAATGAGAAAGGTGTGTAGGCATAGCCTGGCTGGCTGGCTATATGCTGTATATATCCAACGCGTTCATTGCTTGGCCTGTCCATTTCGGGACTGATACAATTTTGTAGTGCTGGAGGAGAAGATGCCAAAGTCGAAGGCATCCAATTCCAAGTCTGCTGCTCCTAACTCCGATGACGACGACACCATAGCTACTAGATTCACTGCACGCCTTTTGAAGTTCCTTCTTCAAGGTTTCCTGGCAAAGAACAAGGTCGTCCGGTATCGCGCCCTGTTCTTCGTGTCTGAGTTGATATCTCACCTCGGCGAGATTGAGCAAGTGATGTTCTTGAGCTGTGTCCATTCTCTCTCAACTAATGTACTCCTATTAGTGAAGACACATACAACTCGTTGCGTGATAATCTTATGGATCGAATCAGCGATAAGGAGTCCTTGATTCGTGTATACGCTGTAATTGCACTATCCAAGTTGGTTGGAACGGAGGATCCTAGCGAGCTAGAGGAAGGTCAACCCACTATCTTGGGTGTTCTGCTGGATTTGACGTGTTTTGATGATGCTCCGTGAGTGAATTATGTCTGCTCTTTGACGAATGTAAATGTTCATTGCTCCTACCTTTGAAGTGATGTTCGGCGAGCAGCATTGCTCAATATCCCACTGGATAATTCGACTCTGGATTCAGTCCTGAGTCGTACGCGTGACACAGATCCTATAACACGGAAAGTCGTGTATTCTGTGTTGCAAACTAAGCTGGTTCACCCTCGCCAGCTCACTATCGCACAGCGCGAGCAGATCGTCAAGGATGGACTTGGAGATCGTGAACCTGCTGTGAGGCTTTCAGCTGGGAAGCTAGTGGCAAGCTGGTTTGACAGAATGTCAAGTGAGGTGGGAATACCTGATGGAGAGACATGGAAGGGTGATGATGGTGGTGTTATGAGAGGACTTGTTGGGTTTCTTACCCTGTTCGACGTTGTTGGGCCAGGAGAGGCAATTGCTGTTGATGCTGTGCTCTCAATATTTGTGACACGGCCACAGCTTGTGGATGTCTTCGAATTCGATGGTAAGTGACAGCGGCTTGGTTGCTACTGACTTTGCAAAACTGATCAACCTGTCAGATGAGTTCTGGAAAGAATTGACACCCGAATCTGCGATCCTTGCTCGTGTATTTGTTGAGCACCATGACAGCGAAGCTAGTCTAGAAGCTGCCGCATTGCCTGTAGTCACTGCATTTGCATTCCGAATTCAAGAATCCTACAATGCTCTAATTGAGATTATGGAGGAGCTGGAAACTGCACGTATAATCCACGTAAGCGGTGGAGACGAGGATGAGGATGCAGAAAAGCGGGAGGAAGAGCTCATCAGAAGAGAGGTGGTATTGGGTGAGCTCTTGAGAATGGCCATTAAACTTGACTATATGGACGAGATCGGCAGGCGAAAGATTTTCTCTGTTGTCAGTAAGTCAAAGAGGTTTCTCATCTGGGCCGTAGCTCAAGGATATATATTAGAGGAAATGCTATTGCACCCTGATTTTCCAGCTGGTCTGATTGATCGTTGTCTTGATGTGCTAAAAATTATCCTGCCTGACGAGCGGGAGCTGATTCGGGTCCTTGTTGAGGTCATTGTTGATTTGAGGGAATTTGACGCAGCCGAAAGTGACGGCGAAGTGATGGTGGTATTAGTACATGCGATTATTATTTCTAATATGCGCTAATTTTGCGTCACAGGATGATGATACTAGGTCAGAAATCGATCATTCTACTATCCGACGGGAAAGATCACTCCGCCGCAAGAAGGGACATGATGAAATGACGGCTGAAGAACGTGCAGAAGCTGACATTATCGACCTTCGATGCCTCGCGATATGTATTGCACTACTTGAGCGTGTGCATGGGGTTAGCTACCGCCTTAATTACTAGCTATTCGATCCTGACCCCAATTAGAGTTTTGAGGACAACTCCACCTTGGAGGGCATTCTTACCGACTTGATCATTCCATCTGTGAAGAGGAAAGAATCTGTTCTTCGTGAAAAGGGCCTCATTAGCCTCGGCCTCTGTTGCTTGATTGCCAAGGTATGTTCCATGTTATTTCGTGCAGATAGCTAGACCCCGACATTATTGGTAGAATATGGCACTATCATCGTTCCAACTTTTCCTCAATCAAATAAAAGTTGTTCCTGCAGAAATGAGGATGCGAGTGTTACAGATCATATTTGATCTTCTCACTATGTATCCCCAAGATTTCTTTGGGCGTTCCGAGGACATCGTGCGTCTTTCTCGATTTCACGAGTTGAGAGTTCTGTGCGAAGAGACGCTACTAAGGCCAAGCGAATAATTAATTTCCTCCTCGAAATATTCCAAGTCGAAATGTCGGAGAACATTCTTGCGACGATGGTTGTTGGGTTCTCGAAGTTGCTGCTAACAGGAAGCGTAACGGATCCCACTGTAAGTCCGGTTTTTGATTCACCTGAATGAATAGCTGACGAGGATTTAGGTGCTTGTGGCGCTTGCCTTGAGCTATGTTAATTATGAGACTCATGGTAACCAGGAGCTCAGGCAATGCTTGTCATACTTCTTCCCTGTTTACTGCTACTCTTCTCCAATGAATCAAAGCCGCATGCAATCTGTATTCAAATTTCATTTTTCAAACGACTTAATACTAACATCCAATCTAGATTTTCATGCAAGCGTTCGATCTGTTTGTACGATTGCATGAAGAGAGTGATCCTGACGAAGAAATGATTACGCCACACCAGTTCGGCTTGCTCATGGTCGATTGGACAAATTCACAAAAAGCTGCTAACATGTGAGGCAATGAATCTGTCTTCCCTTGACCAGTGGATTAACAGTTCGAAAGTACTGGTATTGAAGCACAGCGAAATGTTCATGCTGATGTTGCTGTTGATCTGTTACGGGCACTATATGACGAAGAGAGATCTGGTATGGAATATTTATTGCAATTTGGGTTACAGCCTAAATGAAATCAATCAAGCTAGTGACAGGAAGGCCTTGTGTCAACTCCTAGGCAACCTAGAGATTGCCGCTCCGGTAGACGAGCATACGCTGTTCAAGTTAAAGCTCCTAGTTTCACATCTTGAACAGGTACGACGTGCATGGAGTCTCTCGGCAAGCCTAACTGACGAGTGCATGTAGCAATCCCCTTTCGAAGATCCGGCATTGAGCCGACTGTTCGAGCGATTCAAAAATCGCGTTCTCATAATGTTTGAACAGGATCTTAATCGACTGGAGTCGTCATGGTTTGTTGATGACGAGTTTCGTGATTTGTACCAGTACATTGGTATCGATATGCCTGAAGAACAGCAGGAAAACTCTCCAAGGAGATCTCAAAGAGCTCAGGCGCCTGAACCTCCGAAGTATGTTTAATTATCTCAGTTATGGGCATGATGTTCTGACATGACAATCAGTGATCCTGAAGGAGATTTGGCATCTAATGAAGAATCTGATAGGTATAGTAATTCGGAAGTTATTCTAATTATTAATGTTTCTGATGGCGTCCTACATAGGTCACAGCATTCGCATAGGAAGCGTCGCAAATCGGAGGTTAATATAGATCCTGTTCCAGATGATCTGTCAGCAGGGGAAGACCAGGGAGAACCTTTCCAGTCAGGTGTAGATTCCGACAGTACGAAGTAGGTTTCGGTGCCTAAAGGAGTGGTCTGATGGGACTAATAAGCGTAGATCTCCGACACTAGTTAAGGAAGTTCAACGAAAGCAAAAAGCAGTAGCCTCCAAAACATCAGCGAAGAGATCGACGTCGACTAGAATGTCATCCCTGCCACACCGAGGTCGAGTCAGAAAACGCGAAGAACCTAATATTAATGAGTCCGCGTATGTAATTACAGAGCGTGTAAAACTCGTTTCTTGATCGGCGTATACAGGAAACCTGCAGACGACCCGGACACTAGCGAAGAAACACCGGCACCTAAACGGAAAGGTGTAAAGTAAGGTTCTTTATGGTCATCGCCTTATGGCTGCTCAAAAAATTTTCTTCAGGCGAAACAACGCGAGTGTTTCGAGTGACTCGGGGTCACCACAACCGAAGCGTAATCGGACGCAAAATGCACGGTCTGTGATCAGGTTCTGACATCCGTTCATATCGAGTACTGACGTAATTATTAGTAAACCAAAAAGGTCGAAGCATCCAGTAAAGGACCCGGGGCATGCTGTTCGCAGAAGGAATGAGTCGCTGAGCAACGAATTGGATGAAGACAGTGACGAGTGAGGTCACAGACAAACACACAGCCTAACCTAGATCCTTTTCTTGGAAACGCCTCGTTTGTTGTACTTTTCTTTCTTTTGATATTCATTATATATCAGGGTATCTGTTGTATGACTTGTATAGTAGTCAAGTAGTAGTGCCAATGAATTCTCGGGATTGTCTAGCTGAGGCTTTGAGGAATACTGTTATACAAAAATTGATATGATTAAATTGGAACAATGTGATTAATCTTCAACTGGTCGATGAATCTAGAATAGATTTTTAGTAAACGCTCTGAAACTTCAATAAGATAATGCTGACATGGTGGGACAGTCGTATCCATTCTGTAAGTGAACGGGTATATTCGTCACTGTTCTCATTGACGGGTATATCTGGGGCCCACAGGCGAATATGGGAAAACTGAGCAGTTGGAATCAGCACTCTTTTCAGGAATTCGTCTTCGTCGTCGTCATCATCCATTACTCCGGGTATTGTAACATCCTCATCATTGTTTGCTTCGTCGCCATCTTCGATTTCGACTGCTGCAGCTTTCTTGAAGCTTCTGGTGGTTCTGCCTGGTCTTTTTCTTAGTGGTGGTTCGCTGCGATTCTTGGTAGAAGCCTGATGAGTTGGACCAGAACCCTCTGCTCTAAGGACAAGTCCAGTGTAGCCTTCTGGGAGGTCGAAGTCGAGCCCGTGAATGGTACGTCCTCGGAAGGTGGATATGAAGCGCTTAGACGCGTCACCTGTGTTTCCATTTATTTGTGATTGAGAGGTGGAAGAACCTGGTTGGGTATCATCATCCTGTGACATATTAAACGCGTCGTTTTCGGTATCAGTGCTGACAGCTGTAGTTTGTGACTCGTTAATGAGTGTTCGTTCTTGCGACTCATCTGTCTGGGATTGTTGGGACTGGTGGGGATCGGAGTCGTCTGTGGGAGCTGGGTCTGGGGCGGGTGCACCGACGGTGTCCTTTGCCTGTTGGACACGCATGTATTTCGAGATTGGGGCGGGGCCGGAGTAGTTTATGCGGAAAGGCATGAGATTGGGTTGGCATGTTGGGAGTTCGTTGGTAATTGGGGAGATGACTAGCCTTGTTGGTGGCATTGTCGTTGCAGCTTGTGCTACAGTACTCAATATCTTCTGTAACTGGCAGACGCGGGGTCACGTTATCACGTGTTCTTGTGTCACATTGAATCACGTGGAAATCAGCGTCACGCTGTCGAAAAGGTGGGCGCGTTCATCCCTCAAGCGAGGCACATACTGCGATACCTACAGTCCTCAAACTATGCCCGGACGAGCGGCTCTGCAAGAGCAGAAACCCATACTTCAAGAGCTCGAGACTGCTGTTCCAAGAATATTCGACCAAGCTCAGGTCTCCACTGCGAACCATCAAAAGAACTTTGTTGCTTTGTATAAACTACACACGGAGGCCGCTCAGCACACGGAGACTGTAAAGAATGGACGGGGCGTGAAACTCGTTGGAGAGAGGAAGATAGAGGAGATATTTACGCTTATGCTTCTTCGTATTCTGCCGCTCAAGAAAGGCACATCTCCCGCGGATAGGATCGTCAAATTTGTTGGTGGTTATGTCAAGTTTCTCAACGACAAAGGTGAGTGAGCGTCGATTTGAAAATGACTCAAAGGATCGAAGAGCTTTGTAGCTGCCGAGGAAAAGAACCTGGTGGAGAATCCTGATGAAGATGAGGATGAGGATACCACTGCTTCAAGATTTACAGCTCGTCTGCTTACCTTCCTGCTGAAGGGCTTCGTCTCTAAAGAGAAATCGGTGCGCTATCGGGTCCTGTCTACCGTTGCAGAAATGGTCTCCCACCTCGGTGCAATTGAGTGTGTTATTTCCTCTCTCACAAAAGACTTGCATCGTCTGATTCATTTTCCTTGACACTCAAGCGAAGAAATCTATATGGATCTCAGAACTGCGCTTTTGGACCGGATGACTGATAAGGAAACATCTGTGCGCGTGCAAGTTGTTATCGCTCTGGCAAAACTCGCTGGTTCGGAAGATCCATCAGAAATTACAGAAGGCGAATTATTGGTGTTGGATGTTCTTATTGATTCGTTGACACATGACCCTTCTCCGTAAGCTCTTCATTGGACGTTGTTATAGTGTTCCATCAACAGAGTGTTTATAGGGAAGTCCGACGTGCGGCTTTGTTGAATATGCCGCTCAACGAATTCACTATACCACACATTCTTGACCGTACTCGAGATACCGACGTTCCAATGCGCAAACTAGTGTACAGTGCCATACTAGAACGAAATACTACACTAGACGATGAGGATCACAAAGACGCGCAAAAGGTGCGCACAAAGGAAGAGAACGAGATGGCCGCTGCCGGTCTAGATGACATCAAACCTGACATCAGTAGTGATTCTGCAAGTAAACCCCTTTCAAAACACAGTACCCAGGGGTCGTCAATGCATATTGGTCCTACACACCCCCGAGTGTTGAAGATTGCCCAGCGGGAAATTATTGTACGAAATGGCCTTGGGGATCGTGATCCTAGTGTTAGAGCTGCTGCGGAAGCACTTCTTGGGACATGGATCGATGTTGTCGATATCGCACCAATAAAGATTGAGAAACAGGAGGATATCGATGTCAAACTAGAAGCAGAGAACATCAGAGTTCAGAGTCAGAAGGAAAACAAGGCACTGGAGAAAGCAGTCACCTTTCTCAACTTATTCGACCTCTCCGAAAATGACGTCGCCTCTGATGCTCTCCTGAGCGTGTTCAGTTCTCGCCCTGAAATTTATGATGGACTTGATTTCGAAGGTACTGTGTGGAGACAATGTTTCTATCTCTCTTGCCTTATATTGTAACAGATCCCTATTGGACCTTGCTCTCACCTGAAAAAGCATTCCTAGCCCGTGTCTTTGTTGACCACTGCTGTGCAACCAAGAATACAGCAAGGTTAGAAGCAACGCTCCCTGTAGTGACAGCCTTGGCTTTCCGGATACAAGAAGCATATAACGATCTGGGTGAAAGAATGCGTGTCTTGGATGAAGAAAGACTATTCCGGAGAGCTGAAGGTATTTTTTCGGTCTCATCTTTCAGCACAAACTTATTGATGGTACAATAGATCTCGCCAGGGAGGATGACGAAACAGTGGAAAGAGAGTACATGATCGGGGAGATGTTGAAGCTCGCTGTAAATCTGGACTACTCAGATGAGATCGGCAGACGAAAGATGTTCCAGCTTATGCGTATGTTGCCCTTAATATTCTTACCAATCGCGGCTGTATGTTGATACTATTTCCTCAGGTGACATGTTGTCACAGGAAGCTCTACCGGAGAAATTATTGACAAAATGCCTTGATGTGCTGCGCGAATTATCCGCGAGCGAGCGGGACCTCATTCGCGTTGTTGTTGAGATCATTCAAGACTTGCGTGATCCGGGAGATGAAGAGGAAGATATTGCGGTAAACTTTTCTCAATATCTTATTCCTTGAAGGGATCTTAGATATTCTAATAGAAGGAAGCGGACGCAGAGACAAGCTTCGCAGAAACTCCAGCAACTGCTAGAGTTGCTCGTGCTCCGGTATTCAATAGGACCAAAAAGCCGGAAGAGTTCAGCCCGGAAGAAAAAGCTCGTAAGGATCAAATCGATCTTCGGTGCTTGTCCCTTTGTACTGGCATGCTCACACGTGTTAATGGGGTATGTTATTTAATCTCTTGCTCGAATCAATTCAGCTCAGTGATGCTGTAGAAACTGGAAGACAACTCCACCCTACGTGGCATCCTACATGACTTGATCATTCCATCTGTCCAACGCAAGGAGCTGGTGTTCAGAGAGAAAGGCATTGTCTGCTTAGGATTATGCTGTCTCATTGACCGAGTAAGTCAGTCACCTCTTGTAAGCTGGCACTTTTCCTGATTAGTTTTGTTTCAGACCCTTGCCCTGAGCTCATTTATGTTGTTCTTTAATCAAACGATAGTTGACATTCCTGAGGACCTCAAGATGAATATTCTAGAAGTCGTCTTTGACATGTTGATGGTCCATGAGCATGATTTTGTTCAGAAGCATCCAGATATAGTAAGCAAGTTAACTCGCTGGAGGATGACAGAGCTGATGTTCTTGAACTAGTCGCAAAAAGTTACTGAACGTCTTGTCGACAGACTGGTTGAAGAAGAAAATAGCAAGGTCAAAGCATTGTTGTGTATCGGCATTTCCAAGCTTGTCCTTTGCGGCATGATTACGGATACAAACGTGGGCATTCCCGAACGTTTGTTGTGTATCTGAATTTGACAATGCCACTATTAGGCAATCAGGAAATTGATTGTTACATACCTCTCCCCTGATACGGCAGACAATCAACAACTACGGCAATGTTTGACGTTCTTCTTTCCTGTATACTGCTATTCGTCCGAGTCTAACCAGCAATGTATGCGCGAGGTCAGTACTGTTTTAACGTCTCATTGTTGTCCTCTTGACAATACATCCCTCGCCTAGATATTCATGGAGACCTTCATTGAGTTGAATGATCTGCGTCGCCGGATTGATGATGATCAAGATATGCTCAGCGCAACTCAAGTCGCCAACTTGTTTGTGGATTGGACGGACCCAGTGAGGCTTGCCCAAGCAATGTGAGCTTCAATTCCCATTTTTCACCTGACAAAACTAATACGAGATTAAATAGTGAGGCTAGAGGAAAAGGCAAAGGACCTGCAGCTGACGATACCATTCAACTGGATCTGGCTGGTGACATCATCAAGGGACTGCTAGACAAGAAGCATTCGTTTGAGAGTAAGTCCCTTCCAAGATCTATCCACTTTCTACCTGACCCGTATGTATAGAAGAAGACAAGCGGGTGCTCACACAAACGCTGAGCAAGCTTTATGTCCCAGATACCATTGACGATGACAAGATCCGGACGTTAAAGCTTCTAATTCACTCTTTGCAAACGGTTCGTCATCATGATGTATCAAATTCTTTCTTAGGAATTGACTATTTTTCTTTTTGTTAGCGTCGGCCCTTGCGCGATGCCACCAGCAACAATGCACTGCGCAAATTTGATAGCACCATCTCTAAGAAATTCGAAAAACAACTCGAAGACTTTAGTGAGGAGCATTACCGCAAGTTGGAGGAGCTCAAGGCTTTGTTCGAGTTCCTGGATGACATTATCCCAGAAGACGATGACGAAACGGAAACGGAGGCAAAGCGAAAGGGAAGGAAACGGTTGGTGGCTTTTGTTGTTCATCTATCTGACACGCGTTTAATTGACTTTGACAATAGGCGTTCCGATAGTGTTGTGACGAGTAGCTCGGACAGTTCGCGAAGTGCCACACCTACTGGCTTTGCTAAGGATGGGAAGAAGTATGTTTAAGCTACCACTATCTTCCATGGAAAAGTAAACTCACTTTGGTGGTGGCGCAATCAGGAGGCGAAGGATATCGTCACCCATCGAGGACGACTCAGAAGAGGAGAGTGAAGTGTTAGATCTTACACCACCGCCAGAAGAACCTACGAGGACTTTGCCAAAGCGACAAGTGTACGTCCTTCCCTGCGCTGTTGCTGTATCATGATTGTTTACGGTATAACCTTTTCCAGGACCGCGAAGAAACCTAAGTTAGCTGTTATTGCCTTGAGCGACAGCGAGGAAGAGGTTCCGTTACCCAAGAAACCAAAGCGAGCGAGGTAAAGCAATAATCTTATTCTTGCGAATAGTTTGATTCCTTAATCCTTTGCTTTTGATTTTTCAGGAAGTCAAGGCGCAAGGAATCAACAGCCGAACAGGATGAGCCTAATCTCGATGAGCAACAGTTGGATGCAGATATCAGCCAATTACTCAGTAGCCATCGTTCTTCTCTCTCATCGACTAGATTCTCCACCGTGACCGCTTCCTCAAAACATCGCGATTCAATAATGGATGATGATTCAGAAGACGAAGAAGACGAAGTTAATCTCTCATTACTACAGGATGTCATCGAAGAGTAAAGCTGGTGCCGCGGAGCACCCTTTTGTCTTCTGACCAACAGTTTTATCTGTACTCTATCTTTGAATACTATATGTAGTCGTCGTTGTAATACTAACTATCTAAATGGATGTCACAATTACACATTATGTAAGAGGAAAAATAATGTCTTTTTTCGCTTGATCACAAGGACAGTCCAGAGGGTGTAGCAACAAACTGAATCTGGTCCACATCTACTAAGCCTAGTCCCTTCACACCGTTCCACCAATCTTTTGCAGGAACAAGCGCCTTCCCTTCTTGTTTAACTCGTGGCACGCTTAGCATTGTGTCTTCAGCACAACGAATTAGAAGCGACTTGGCTTGCTTGTCGTATCGCGTGGCGCCGGGCGAAAAAAGCAAGTATTCAGAGGCAAAGAGATGATGTACAGAGGGCTCGTGGAGCTGGATAGACTTTCCAGATTCCAGGTAGGCAAGGAGCGGTCTCTATGTGAGTAGATGAAAGATGTCATGAGGTGGATCAGTAAGGAGAGAAAGGGTGTGTTCTAACCTGATGGGAAATGGCGCGATGCCTGCGAAGTATTGACTCGGCTGTCATGTTTTCAAAGTCAATGATTGCGTCGGCTGCTGTGATGGCTGGAGCGCGGCTGGCAAGGTCGGCTGGCGGTTGGGCAGTTGGAACGGCCTTTGCATAGTTTATTAGAGTGTTGTACACCCAATAAGATAAAGAATGAAGACGCACATGGCCAGCAATCATGTCACTGAGCACGGAAACGAGTAGTTTACCACCTTCAACTGCTAGAACGTCACGTAGTTGAGGAAAGTCTATGTCTTCAGGTACTGACTATTGTAAGAATAAATCAGCATTTAGGGTAATGTAATACGCGAAGTGGCAATGATGAATACCATTTCGGAAATGTCCCAGATAGAGCCAGCGTCGATACCCTCTTTTTTTGTTAGCATTTGAATGACGCAGACGCCTGTATCGGAATCGCCGTTCATGATTGTATGCTGTATCGGTGCAGGGCCGCGATATGCGGGTAGGAGGGAAGGGTGGACGTTCAGTCTTCTCTCGGGCAAGAATAACTCGAGTAGTGGCGAGGGTAATATGCGTCCAAAAGAGGCAGTAACAACTAGGTGGTTTGATGGAGGACTTGGATAGGGGTCTGAGAATGGACTGGGAGGCTAGTGTACTTTCCAGTGAGCAAGGGAAATGGATAGAAAAGTAACCTTACCCTCCATTTACGGAACTCTGATTTTGTAGCTGGTATCGTGCACACAGGTATATTGAGCTCCTCGCCCAATAGTTTCAACGGCGCTAATGAGCAATTCAGACTACGAAACACGGATAAACGAACGAGGACTACTGCATACATATAGCCAACTTGGAGCCTCTACGGCCAATATGTACGTCAGGTTGCGTAGCAATAAGTATCTGTTCCCAGACATCTAAATACCTAAATGGTATCAGAGACCCTAGTGCTACTTCTCTGCCACATAGAACGAATGACGCACCTGAAGCTGCATGCACTTGTCTCAACACCTGACACGAAAACTCATCGCGTCCCATAAACAACATCTTGAATGGCAACGAGGAGCCTTCCCATGCACCATTGTGCTGGTACCGTCGACAGACGCGCAGGCCACGATTGCCGAACGCCTGCCTGGCCAGCCACGCATAGCGCCACGACGACGAGCTGCAAGTGGGCAGCATCATAGTTCTCGAATTTGTTTGCGCAATTATTTTATTTTAGATTATTTATTTATTTATTTTATTTATCTTGAAATGCTGCCTTCACAAACCCCACACCGTACGCCCCTCAAACGCGTATCCCAAGGCTCCCTCTTCGCCCTCTCTCGCTCAGGCGCATACCCAGATGCACCTCATGGACTCGGGTTTATCGAGCCCGCTATGGCTGAATTCGTTGACGAGACCGAGGCGCTCCAAGCGAACGTAGAAGGACTAAAGAACCTCAGCGACTCGCTCGCTACTTTCAACGAATCGTTTGCAAGTTGGTTGTATGTCATGAATATGAATGCTCTTACTGTTGATTGGTTCCAAGTGCGCATATAACCCTCCTTTTCTCTCTTTCACCTGTGAGCTTATGTCAAATGATTACTACTAGGCTCCCACAGAAACATCATTCGTTCTAGCAAAGCGGAGAGCAGGTATATATCACGTCACCGATCCGTGTGGCTCAATGTGGTTGTCTAATCCAATGTGCTAGAACAAGAAGCCGCACGCGCCATGGAGGCCCTGAAAGCTGCCAAAGCCAAGCAGCCGCCACCCCCACCCGATCCCGATCCCAACATGGGAGACCAGACCGTATATACCGAATATACAGAAGGAGAAACTACATACATGGCCAACACCACAGCAAACATCACTGCACTCGCTCAGGGGGCAGGTGGCAGTGGAGTCGTCAAGAAGAAAAAGGGTAAGGGTAAGCTTTCTGCAAAAGAAAAGAAAGACCGAAGGGTATATATAATAAAGTCACTATTGAATCATGAACTGGTACTGATTTAGGGATGTAGATTCAGGTTGAAAATATCATCAAGTGTCTTCCGCTTGAATTTCGTGAAAGCGATCCAGTACGTTGCTCAATGTACCAAGCTGCTCGGAGTACTGATTCTTTCTAGGCCCTTCGCCGTGATATGGAATCCGTGATAGAAGGCATATTAGATGCACCCGACCAGACAGTTAAATGTCAGTGCATTCTTTATGATACTACCAACTCTGTCGCTGAACAATCTCTGACAGTGATGGATCTCATCAAACCTCCATTCCTAAACCAGGCAAGAGTAAACAAGTGTCTCATTGCGCTTGTAAACAGGAAAGCCGTCAAGAAGGATAACAGTTCAGTACGTCCCATGCATTGTTCAATACTTGTCATTACACCAGAACTAACATACCTCCAAGGGGACGGTGTTGTATATTTGGAAAGGGTTATTTTAACTTTCATACCCGATTCGCCTATGGATCCGTGTAGCTCTATGTTGTATCACATACCTGATCACTCAGATCGATTACAAACGTTGTACTTTGTGGATTGAAAGTAAGATATATTGTTTATCAACTTCGGATTCTTCATCTCCATTCCGGTATATTTGGGATACATTGATGCTCCCTAGTGCGTTCGAGTGCCTCACCTATTCTCTTCATTCACAAACTCAGCGAGAAGCCAACAACTTGGCGGACTTGATGATAAGCGACATGGGGACACCTTTGATTGGACTCAGCAAATCTGCACCCGGCCAAATGACGCTGCAGAGAATTGCTTACCGAGCGAAGTGAAGTAAATAAGTGTTCTAATGTCACACGACCCATCAGCTCTTGGAAATAAACACGCATCCTCAGTTGACTAGACTCACCTGAACCAACCTCTAAGCTCCGACCCCTGGTTGATGTACGTATAGTTGAAAAAGAGACGCAACGCGATGCTTAACAAAGGTTAAGTGCATTAGCCGCGGGGGGGTTTGTTGATTACTGCTTATTCATCAATAAGACTTACAATGTCAATGCGTGTTTGTTGAGCGTCGTGTTATCAAGCCCTGCCATATTTCCCGCCATCTTGAAGAAAAAATATGGAGATCAGTCACCTCCCCCAGGAGTCAAATACTCAGCTAAGACACTCACCACACCAGCAACCCACATCGGCAAGATTTCATTTCCATTCTGAATGATGACAAGTTACATTTACGTCAACCGCATTGAGTAACAGGGGGGGGGGGGGG
The DNA here is from genome assembly GCA_002554575.1 of Amanita thiersii Skay4041. NCBI lineage: Eukaryota > Fungi > Basidiomycota > Agaricomycetes > Agaricales > Amanitaceae > Amanita > Amanita thiersii. The sequence goes on along the minus strand of KZ302032.1, from coordinate 3,164 downwards.
AAAGGCCACGAACTGCATGTGCACCCTCCATCCTCTCAACTCTGGCTACAAACTGGGGAGAGAGGCTCTTGTTCTCCTTTAATCTGGCGACATTGTTACGCGGTTGCACGCTATAGACATCAAACCAGGTCGGTTTCGTTTCCTGTACACACGTCTTCATACAAGGGGACCTCTCACTTTGTGAAACCAATGGAATTTTGGATGTTGATAAGCTTGGTGATCACCGTTAAACCTCTATGTTCCTACCGCAACATTCCGAACTGCTGTACTTACCGCCCATGCATGCGGGTACCACGTAGTGAACCACACAACGGGGATAGAATAGAGAGAAAGCGTGCTAGCGATCGTAGGCATCAGGTCTTGTGTGGTGATTGTTGTTGGGTAAAAAGGAAGTAGTCGGGTGGGGTTGGGGTTGAACAATTCAGAAATCTCATGGAGAAGATGAGTGAGCTTATAAATGAACGTTCCCGAAGCAACCCACCGTTGCCGTCTAACGATGAGAAAATAGTCCCCCTTATGGTGCGTAGAGGGAAAAAGGGGGCGTGGCAAACCCGGGGAAATTCTAACCGGATTTAGGGAATCATTGCGTTTTCTTTTTGCCTTGATAATTCAATAGTTTGATCATGTTCAGCCGCTATACTTTGTCTTGAAATTAAAAACATCAGGTCTTTTGACTAGATGACGTATCATGGTTGAGGACAGTTCACTGCTATACCCTGAATGTTGTGAGAGATATTTAAGGAGTTCCCATATGTCGTAATAATGCAGGATAAAAGGCAAGGGATTGACTGATGGTGAGAATATAAACGGATCCACGCATGGGTCTAAAAAAGGATCAATGACATCCACGGCCAAGAGCCTTCTAAGTGAATGACTAAAACAACAACACATTTATTATGGCTTTTTCATTGTGCTGGCAACAAGTAAAGGCCTTGCCTTCACAGAAACTAAAAATAATACAACCTTTCTTCCCAGGCCAGCCCAGGTGCCAGTTATTGTAGAGTATACACTTCAACGACTTCCGAAAGCCATGGCAGATTTTACGAATAAGGTGAAGCAAGTAACTAGATACATCGGTCAGTATAAGTGTTTCGAGTGAGCGGTTGACTTACAGTTTCCAGTGATGAACAACGCGCTCCTGATAGAGAAAGTATGTTTAATCACCCGCGCAACGGCAGCCATAAGAACTATTGACTATACCTCATCCAGGTGGTTTCTTCTTTCGTCGTACTGATATATACATGATTATAAGCAACTCGCGTGGCAATGCTAATTAATACCCCAATCACTCAGGGCGGTGATCAACAAAAAAGCATGGAATGACGACATACTACAACAGGGACATCTTATTCAAGAATCCCTGGTCCAGCTCAGAAACGTGACCTGCCAACTTGGAACCCAATCAAAGTGATTAGAAGCACCATGAATGAGCCTATAGGAAGGCACTCTTACCACTGCTGCAGCCCACATGGGAAACGCCTCTGTGCCATTCTTCACACAATCTAAGCCTTGAAAACGAGCCAAAGTGAAAATAACGCAACACACCAGATGGGCCCCTCTCATCCGCATTACACGTGCGAGTAGTTCCGGAGGGACTGCCTTGCTACTCTCAAATCTCTCAATATTAGAACGGGGTTGGACTCTGATATTATTTTCTCTGGGTTAGCCAAACGGACGGATGGCGAATCCTGAATGAACACACTTTTCCCAGCCAATAGTCTTGGTTATGATGAGATACTACATCGAACATCAGTCATGATAGACGAAACTGTGAAACAATGCTAGGCTCAAACTTACAGACCAAACATGAGGGTAGAACCCAACAAACCAAAGAATAGGTAAAGAGTAGATAGAAAGTACAACATTCTCGAACATGTTCAATGAGAAGAAACCTTGCAGTTTCTGGGCCAGATACGATCACAAAGATGAACAGATAAGTCCAAGTAGCGACGAGATGTGGAAGGAGATGGGAATCAAGGTGCCAGTAGTGGGGGGATGCAAAGAAAAACCGAGATTTACATGTACTCCGGGACTTGTTGCTACCCTTGATCTAACCAATTCACCCCAATGGCGGCGTCCGGTTGAGAAGGGGAGCGCTGGTGCAGTAGCTATACTGTATGAAAAAAAAAAAAAATCAGGGCAAACATTGAATTTCCGTAATGTGGAGATAGATCAACGCCTGAAGGATTCCTGAATATTTTGCAAATTCGATTAAGAATTAGATCGTCAGGCTACCATCACACTAGCTTATTCGAGCAGAAATCTAGACAAGTCAGGTTCGCGGACCTATTCAAGGGATATTTCATTGTGAGAGTGAGTTTTTTGCTCCAGGGTTTTTGATTGAAATAGCCATTGATAGTCAGATCAAGCTTGATTATAATTGAGAACACATAGCCCGTTCTGATGAGTAGTAACCCAGTTCTTTGCTGGAATTCGAATCGTCGTGGCGTGGTACAGTAAGGGTTGAGATATGTGGCCAGGGTACTAACAGAAACAACTTAGTACAAGAACATTCTAGTGCCTCCTCTTGGTCAGGAGTTCAACTGGTATCGCAAGGTCGGGTATGTATGACGTGCCGTTCTGGACAAAAATCAAAAATTACCAACAATGTCATGTGATCATGGATGATCACGGTTGATCATCATTTTTGCAGGCACAGCCACCAGGGGTGAACATGATGATCATAGTGATCACTATCATGTTGAGAAGACTGGCTCCCAGAGGGAGTTGCCCAGTCTGGAACACCTGTACTAGATGCTAGGCTAATCCCTATGGGAAGCAAGTAGCTAGGAGGTCAACTTACCAGTTGACTGTGCTGCTAATGCTACACTAGAAGCTCTGTAAGAACTTGTATTGCTAGGATCCTGAATGGTCCTCCTTTATACTGTACAAGAGTACATGCATGGACCAATATTCTACATGTGTTTCTACCTGGGGTAACTGTGCATTGCTGTGCATGATATCACTGTGATATTCATAGAATATCTGCAGTCTATCTTGTCAAGAGGATGACAACAGCAACACGCAGCAGCTAGTTAAGTAAGACTTTCACTTACATTCTAGAGCGGTGTATAAAGCAGAGAGAGTAGCGTGTAGCGATGATTTCAAGAGGAGGCAGAGGCTCGACAATTGAGAGAATGAAGTTCGTTATTCTTCTAGCTACA